>ML677394.1:2619563-2696349 GCA_007922305.1 Dermatemys mawii | reverse complement strand
ACAGACAGACAGCTCTGCCGCGCCGGTCACTCTGCCCGCAGCACCCATGCCTCTGCTAGTCGACAGACAGCTCTGCTGCACCAGTCACTCCGCTAGCCGTCCTGCTAGCTGACACACATACTGCTCTGCTGCACCAGCCACTCTGCACTTTTTCCAGGCCCCCCTACTTAAGACAGTGCTCAGTGATTTCTTTAGCTCTTAGGTGATTTCAGCTCACAGTAGGGGAGCCTTAGTACAGGTGCACCAGTGAGCCCAAAGCAATTTTCAGCTCAGCAGCCTAGAACCAGGCTCCTAATACAAGTAAAATTCAATTCTGACATTCCACAGTGGAGAGAGGCAATAGGCCTAGGAGGCCCTCAGACACAGCCCTCACCAAAAGATATAGGTGCTTGTCCACCACCTCTCTCAATCTCACAGTGTTCTGAAACGCATGGCCCTTGCCCACTGAGTGCTACCTAGATGATGGCGAGTCCCTCCATCATAACAAGGGCCAAGTACATGTCCATAGTCCTTCATTCACATAATCACAGTAACATCACTTTATCATTCCTGCCCCAATAACATAGAAACTGGGGCTCCCTCATCAGCCGAAGTGGCCATGTGGGCTGCTGTGGGCTCAGGCTAGGCGCAGTGGGTGTGTCTATGCAAATTGATCAGCCCCAGAATTATTGTCTAAGACTCACTACAATTCCCATAGTTCGCCACCAGATGTCAGAATATATCTCATTCCTGACACTGCTTACACTTTATTACTCCTGTTTTAGAGGGACAAAAAGTTTCAAAACAGGAAAGAGAGAGAGTCTTTTCTCTTGCAAAGAAAACACAATTTTTAATGGTGTCATCTTTCTGCCAGGTGGTGTTGGTGGCAACAAAGACAGGACCCAATATCTAGGGGTTCCCTCTTAGCGTTACAGAACAGAACGTGTTCACGCTCTCATGCAGAAACCTGGGGAAATAAACAACCCCCCACTGGGCACCTCTAAGAATCAGTGGCTCCCCACTTGCAAATTCTGAGTCCATGTTTAAAAAAAACCTTTTAATAAGGGGAGAGGGAACACAGCATTCGGCTGGGAAAACACTGCCACAATGACTTAGAAAGTAGGACACCCACCCCACCGTACCTGTCACTGCTTTGCTTCAGTTTCCCGCCTTGTGATGTGAAAGTCCAGTGGACAACTGTCCCTTTCACACCCCTCAGTCCCTTTCCTCTGCTGCAGCCCACTCAAGGTTTGTTGTTTGGGGTCACCAAGGTCCCCGCACCCACTGAGATTGCATTCAAGTAGTTAGGGGCAGGAGTGTCATCTCTTGCCCCTACCCTCTGTCCAGCCCTACAGCACCATGACCGCCTAGCCCAGCGATACGCTATCACAGTGCTGGGGCTGCTGGGAAGAGGCTGCCCTGCTGCCAGTACACTGTCTTCAGTTGTGAGGCTGTGTCCTGAGCCTCCATCACCTACCCCAGTCCATAGTGATTTCAACAGGGAGCGCAGAACTTCACTCCTGCATTCTCTCACTGCAGTACCATCCCCGCACCAGGTCTAAGGCTCTGTCCCCCTAGATCTGCTCACAGAATCATAGAATCTCAGCGTTGGAAGGGACCTCTGGAGGTATCTTGTCCAACCCCCTGCTCAAAGCAGGACCAACGCCAACTAAATCATCCCAGCCAGGGCTTTGTCAAGCCGGGCCTTAAAAATCTCTAAGGAGGGAGACTTCACCACCTCCCCTAGGTAACCCATTCCAGTGCTTCACCACCCTCCTAATTTTTCCTAATATCCAACCTAAACCTCCCTCACTGCAACTTGAGACCATTACTCCTTGTTCTGTCATCTGATACCATTGAGAACAGCTGCACTTCATCCTCTTTGGAACCCCCCTTCAGGTAGTTGAAAGCAGCTATCAAATCCACCCCCCTCACTGTCCTCTTCTGCAGACTAAACAATCCCAGTTGCCTCAGCCTCTCCTCATAAGTCATCTGCGACTTCAGCTCTAGTGGTCAGTGAGAAGAGATGAGGATTGTCTTTAAACCCTGGAGGGAGAGGGTCAAATGGCATGTAAACAGAGTCCTCACCACCTCTGGCTTGTCCCCACCCCAGCTGTCCCCACCCCATCTAGCTTTCACTTGGCTTGAGGGCTGGGACAACACAGAGAAGAAACCTCAGTAGCTCAGCCAATGGTAATGCCCAATTAGATTTGTGCTTGTAGGAGCTCAACCACCTGAGGGAAGTGCGTTCCTCTCCACCACTGCTTCTCTCCTACCCCCAGACCTGCAGGGTGTCTACTGCACCGTGGCAACATGGAGAGGCTTTCCTGGGCAAGGACGGGCACCCACCTGCCTCCCCAGTTTGACACATTTTGGGCCTTTGGGCAGGGCTGAGCCAACACAGCTACTGGAGGGAGAGTTCAGAGGAGGCAACGTTGGTCACAATCTCTAAATACCCACCTGGGGAGAAGATTGCTGGTAGCAGAGTTTTCTTTAATCTAGTGCACAAAGGCATCATACCATCCAATGGCTAGAACAAATTCAGATTAGAAATAAGGGGCAATTTTAACAATGCCAGTAATTAACCACCAGAGGCACTTATGTAGGGATGTGGTAAATCCTCCATCACTTGGAGACTTGAAATCCAGACTAGGCTCCTTGCTAACAGAGAGGCTGTCATAGTTCATCCCTAATTGCTAAGGCTTGTGATTGGAGGAGCCATTTGGTGACATTCTCTGGCCTGTGTTATGGAGAAGAGCAGACGTTACGATCACAGTCGTTCCTTCTGGCTTGAAAATCCATGGAGCAGAGGGAAGCAGTTGGAGCACAATATGTTTGATGATTCACAGCCTGGCAGTAAATTATTTGAAAAAGTGCAGATACTACAAATATTTTGTAAAACCCTTTGAAATCCTCAGGAGGAAGGTGTCAGCGTCGTACGTGCAAAGAGTAATTAATTAATCCTTTCTGTACCACCCTCTGGTAGGTCAACAGCCCAGAGATGGGGATACAGACCTTGGTACACCTGTGCGGTGATAAAAAAAAAAACGGGCTTGGCGTGCGTCTTTAATCGCTGGGCCGACCCACAGAAGTCTAGGCTAGCATTTTCAAGTGTCTGTTATTTCTGGGTGCCCAGCCTGAGTTTCTGTCTCAGTTTGTGACTCAACAACCGAATGACTGGAGTGTTAGGCCCTAGGTATTTCATAGATCCCGAGGCCAGAAGGGACCATCGTGATCATCTGGCCTGACTTCCTGTATGACACAAGCCAGAGAATTCTACCACCTCATGCCTGTGGTGGAAAGAATTGTTCTTCCCACTGTCAAGCCAATAACCTGGAATTGCAAGACAACAGCTTGGCTTGACAGAGTCATCCACACTTGAATTAGAGAGGGAAAGCGATGGGGTCTCCCCTGCTTTCCCAGCTAATCTGTGCCAATGGTTAATTCCCCTCACTGCGAACACTCGGTGGTGTTTTTATTCCAGGCTGGGCACCCAGGATGCCCAAAATTTAGTGGGCACTTCAGGCCTTAATGATTCACAGGTGAATAAAACATGTAGGCCGTCCGACTCCCCCAGCCCTGTTCTAAGCACCAAATCCACTCCCTCCTCGCAAAACAAAAGGATTTAGATTGCAGTCGATTATGCCATCATTCAGTGCAAAGTTCTCTCCGGTTTCAACTCTTTCTTTAAGGGTACTTTGCTTCCGTTCCGAAGCAGCTGCTGCTCGTTATGCCACTAGGAAATATTATGCGTTAACATTACTCAACTCCCTTTGGCCAGGGGGCCATGAAATGCGATTCCATTCGAAAGATCCAGCCCCAAACGTTCTCTGATCTGCAGATAAAATCCGACTGAAACAAGGGAGGGGCGGTGTCATGGCTTGCACAACGGGGGTGACATCACAGAGCTGGCTCCACTCACTGACTGTTTGACAGAACAAAAGCCACACCCCAAACCCCCCACGGACCGTTAAACCTTCACAATGGTTAGACAACTGGTGTGCTCTCTCCCATCTGTCTGTCTGTCTCCATCTGTTGTCTCTTGTTGCATTCTTTGTACAGCCCCTAACATAACAGGGTCCTTCGCCATGGCTGGGACTCCTGGACACCACAGTTATACAGAGAAGTAATAAATAATAATGCCATTCCACTCGTTAGCTTCAAAGTCTGAAGACAGGAATTTCCCTTCATTAATTAAACCAGGCTATCATCCCTGGACTGAACATTCATACCCTTCCTCACCCTGAAAACAAGAAAACATTAATCCTTCATGACGCACTTTGCCAAGTCAGAGTTGTTTCATTAATGGCACCTGCCCAAAGTGAGGCACCCGTTAAGTGCTTGGCCGGATCGGGGCCTTATTTACTGGTTCTCGCACCTCAGTGAACAAGTGTAACCTACCGGTCAGCGTGTCTCATCTGTCGCCTTCAGGGGCTGATCCTCAGAGGTTGTGAGCCTGTTACAGCCCTCAGCGCCAAAGCCTGGCTCTTTGACTTAATCGCTTAGCGCTGGCCAGCCTCAGTTCAATCCCCAGTGTCAGGCAAGATGGCGGCGAGAGAGGAAAGTCTTTGACGTTCTTGAATAAGACGACTTTTCCCTCCATTTGAAGTGACGGTCACGTGCATGTATATTCTGCTCCAGGAAGTGATGGCACTCACGCTTATGGGTGGGACTATGGTCTCTACCACACAGAACAAGGGGCTGGTGAAAGGGATGTGAAAACTTTGGCCCCAGACCAGCAAGTGGTCACTCTAGGCTGACCCCAGTGCCCACACAGAGCTCAGGAGGGGTTTGTCTGCTTGGAGCAGCTTGTAGGACAGGGGCTGAAGCTTTCTCATGTGGCTTTCAGAGCACCCTTGTCCTATGGTGCCACCAGTCCCCTCACTGAGCTAGACTCGCATAACATAACACAGACACAACTGTGACGTACCAGGCTCCAGCCCAGACCTGGGAGTAGCTGGGTCACGCCTGCCTTGTAACCTGGGCTGCCTTTTACTCGGCTTTGCTGCTGTTGCCTCTGGCCTGGGCTGCTCACAAACAGCCTCCAGCATGTACGATGTCACTGCCAGCCCCATCTGTGTGTGTGTTGCAGCTAGCCAGCCACGCCTTGGCTCTCCCCAGTCCTGGTTATACCGCGGTTATACCCCAATCCCAGATTCCCCCCCAGAACTGTACGTCTTGTACTGTCCAGCCCTCTCCTGGACAATACGAGTTTATATGAAGCCCCTTATTTCTTTCATAAAAATAACACACACGCAACTTGCCACTCCAAATAGAGTTTCCCAGAGTTTTCAGTTAAAAACACTGGATTAGATAAAACAACGAAGCCAGCTTGTTAACTACAAATGGAGAGATTTTAAGGGGGCGCAAGTCATGAGGCAGAAAAGTCAGCAACAGTTACAAGAAAAAGAAAGATAAAATGAAACTGATGCCCTAAACTACGTTAAATTCAAAGCAAGGTTTTCTCACCACATGATCTCAGCAGCTCTCTTACTGGCTGAACTTTAGGTCAGGACCCCTTCTCCCAGAGTTCAGCATATGCTATCTTTGTTGTTTCTCATGTCATGAATGTAATGGACAGTGTGTGTGTGTGGGGTAGGGGGGAAGGTATCTTGGTGTGTTTGCCCCTCCTTTATATAGTTTCAGCCCCCCTTTTGAAAAGCAGTTCCAGCTAAGAAATAGATCTATATGGAAGGATGTTTCCTGCTGCTTTTTTCCTCACCTGTTTGAGCTTCCTTTGTCTCCTCTACCTGCCTGTTTACTGCATACATGCAAATTAAGCAGAGCACATATGCCTTTCTCCGAGACAAACCTGTTTGCCAACCTCAGTTTGGCACCTGTGTTAATAAAGCCGCACAGTGGAATCTCATAACTCCCCATACAATGTGGCCACATATTTTATTGGGACAATATTGAGCAGCTAATGATGCGTTTCAAATGATACCTCACAAGGCGTACTTTGTAGAACGATTATCACAACAGCATGTGGGTGTGGACATGGGAGTACGTTCTGTCACAGTCACCTGTCCTTTGGTGCCACCAGTCTTCCCACGGATCACACGTGCATAACATAACACGGACACTATACGCCTCATATTACAAGAGAGCCTACAGGCCTCAATGTGCTAGGTTATCTACAGACACGCAGGAAAGAGGCCTGGCAACCAATAGCTTAGAGTCTAAACCAACAAGACAGATGCAGAGTGGGAAGGGAAACAGAGGGGAAATGACTTACATGAGGTCACCGGCAGAGCCAGGAACAGAACCCAGGTCTCCTAGCCCAGGGCCTGCCCACTGGATCACACTGCCTCTCATCCTGCAGTTGTAATTATCTGGAAAGTAGGTTCCAATGCGTCCTATTTAAGGAGAAAAAAATGGTGTTAAAAACAGACACCGCGTCGCTGGAGGCAGGAAACACAGGACTGCTGGAGATGCCGGCGAAGGGCAGTTCGAGTTAGGAGGCTCTGCATTTGGGGAGTTTTACTTCTTTGTTTTGTACGAAGCAATTACTGGAGCTGAATCTGTGCGCCTGTCCTGGTGACGTCCTAGTCCCAAAACGGGGGTGTAAAGAGAACTTTTTGGCAAATCATGGGACCAAACCTGTAGCAGACGTTATGAAGTGTTCCTCGGCGGGTTATTTGTCACCTTCTAAATCTGAGCACAGGCACCCCAGGGAGGTGTTTGACCACCCCCCACCTCAGCCCAAGGCCTTGCCCCCACTCTACCACTTCCCATAAGCCCTCACCCCTACTCTGACTCTTCCCTGCCCTGAGTGTGCCCTGTCCCCTGATCCTCCCAGCACCTCTTCCATGCTGCAGAACAGCTGACTGCAGCAGTGGGAGACACTGGGGGAAGACGGGGGAGGAGTTGATTAGCGGGGTTGGCAGCAGGCAAGAGGTGCTGGGAGGGAGGGAGGACTTGGCTGGTGCTGGGTGCTAAGCGCCTGCTAATTTTTTTCCCATGGGTGCTCCCACAGAATCTGGGCCCATGACACTACAGCCGGAGGAGAAGCAAATGTTTTGGATGAGCCTTGTGTCATACCAAGCAAAGAAAATCCATGCTCCAGGAGCTGCAAAAGCCTTATGGGTGGTTACAGAACAGGGAAGGGAATTAGTGGCATGTCACTGGTTCAAATCCCAGCACCAGCAGGAGGTGTTGGAAGCTGTTGGTAGCTGACAGTTGGTCAGTGGTCTATAGAAAGCAGGCTGGAGACCTCCGCCGTGTTCCTAATGGACTTAACAACAGCCCATCTCAGCAGGAAGAATCACCCAGGCACCAAACTACAAAGGGCTCTTACTAATGAGAGAGGCAGCAGTGGGGAGTCTTCGTGGGTAGTACCCAGCGTGGATCAGTTCTGAGGACTTCAGCTGCCCGTGCTAAGCAACTCAGCACTTTGCACAAGCACTGGATTCACAGGGAAACCCAAAGGCCCAGAAACACAGGCCAGCCTGACAATCCCATCGCAGCACCACCCTGCTCTAGAAAAACAGGGCTGCAGTGACACCTAGTGGGTGCTGGAGAAGATCCACCCTGACTCATGGAAGGGAACGGGAAGAGCCGAGTTTCTCGGGCGCCCTGAGGCAGCTTTTGGTCAGTGAATTCGGATCAGGACAGTCAGATCCAGGGAGGCGAGTTGCAGGGACTGGGCGGGTGGTTTGCAAGGGTGAGAGACCACTAAAAGCAGGAGCACACTGGTGAGCGCTGGGCCACAAAACCCACCGCCAGGGCCACAACCGGAACGGGCAGGAAGGAGAGAATTCAGCACTGAGAAGGCGCTCTCTGTCGGTACAGCAACAGGCACATTGAACACAGGACATGGGCCTTCGCTCCTTCCCCGCACGGCTGTCTGGGATTATCTCGCCAAGACAGTGCTGTGTTCTAAATGCACCAGCATGTGTGTGGGGGGGTGTCTTTCCTTTAGAGAAACAGCCTGTACGGGACGGGTTAGGGCTCCCTGCTATCTCTGGCCATGCGTAGTACGCACTAAGCTAACAGAGGTGCCGTCTTCTTGTGCACCCCCAGAGCGTGGGTATGGGCTGAACCCTGACGTCAGGTTAGGGTGGGTGGCAGAGACGCACAAAGGAAGAAGCCCACCAGCGCCACAACCACAGCGCTGGGAGGTGAAGCCCAGGCTACACCCTGTTGCGATCCTGCTGTGACTATTCAAAACATGTCCGCTGGCAGCTCAACAAAGCAGACCCTGCCCGCGCTGTGCTCCCGGGTGCCTCTCGAGCAAACCCCACGGTGCTCTCTGCCTAGTAACGCTGGGCAGAACACTGCCGCCTTCGTGGGGTGAAACGAAGTGGTTTGCTGCCTGCTCGGGAGGGGGACATGGTTCCCCTTTTCTCACATGCAGCGCGTGGGCTCACTTTGCTCGCACGACAGCCATGTCCAGCCTGTGAAGCAATAGCTGTAGCTCTGCTCCATTGCCAGCCGCTCCTGGAGCGGCAGCAGGGATCCTACACGCCATACTGAAAGCCAGGCTTTCAGAACGGCCTAGGAGCTGGGTGCCCCCTGCTCCTGAATTTCAATGGGACTTGCTCACCGAATGGCCCTAAGCTCTGTTGAAAACACCAGCCTTCAACTCGCCGTTAACTAGGCCAGCGACTGTGTGCACTGAGTGCCCCTCACTGGCACCCAAGGGCAGGCCCACCTGCCACACGTCCACACACACACAAACACGCCCAGCAGCATGCAGATGGCCATGTCGACTTCAGGCCAGGCTATCCAGGGTGGGGTCCTTCTCTGGGCCATGCACCAGCAGTGCCGGGCCAGGGATCTGCTGGCCTTATAGCCCACACAGTGCAAGTCATCCCCCCACTCCTATCCCACAGGGCACTGCTCCCTGAGTCCCCTGTACTCTGCTTCCCACACTCAGAGCGGATACCACGGGACTCTGCTAGACCCCAGCAAATCAGACTCCAGCAGCAACTGGATTAGTCCCCCTTCTGCCGCCACCCTGTCTCATGGGCAGGGCCCTACCAAATTCACGGTCATGAAAAACATGGCCTAGACAGTGAACGCTGGTCTCCCTCTGTGAAATCTCGGGGTGAACAGTGTTTCCCACACTGGGGGTCTTGACCCAAAAAGGGAGTTGCAGGGGAGTCACCAGGTTACCTTAGGGGGGTCACAATATTGTCAGACTTACTTCTGCGTTGGCTTCCAAGCTGGGCAGCTGGATATTAGCAGATGCTGCTTGAAGGCCCAACTCTGCAGGCAGCGTCAGAGAAGTAACGGTGGCAACACCATCCCATGCTCTCCTTACTTCTGTGCTGCTGCTAGCAATGACTCGGTCTTCAGAGCTGGGCGTCCAGCCTGCAGCCTCCACTCTCCAGCAGCACAGCCATCAAGACAGCACCACCGCCAGCAGCAGTGCAGAAATAAGGGTGGCAGTACCACAACCCTCCCTACGATAACCCGGCAACCCACCCCCACAGCTCCTTTTTGGGTCAGGACCCCTACAGTTACAACACCGCCAAATTTCAGATTTAAAGAGCTGAAGTCATGAAATTTACCATTTTTTAAATCCTGTGACCATGAAACTGGCCAAAAAGGACCGTGAATTTGGTAGGGCTCTATGCCCTGGTGACCTTGCTCGGAGCACGCTGCCCTGAAGCTACTCGGCCGCAGACCTGCGGCTCCTGGGGGTGACAGCCAGGCCCAGCTGGAGGCATTCATAAGGAATACTTTGGTCTAGGGTCAGGTGTCAGAGTGACCGGTATGCTGGCTTCACTAAGAGCTGCAAGCAGCGCCATGGAAAGATGGCCCAGGACAACCAGAGTGGGCGTGGTACTCCTAGCCCCAGTGCAGGGTGGAAGACAGGTCTGGTCTGCGAGGAGCTTGACTGATTCCTTCAGTTTTTGGCCCTCACCCTAGTCCAGTGTCCTTTTGTGTAGCAGGCAGGCTCCAGCCAATGCCGTGGAGTGGAAAGATGGGGGAGGGGAAGAGCACAGGACCAGGGAAACCAGGGCTGGCCCAGGAGACACCCACATCCCATGATCCAGGAATGACCATGGAGACAGTAGTTTGGGAATGGTCTTCATGAGCCCTGGTGGACAGGGTCATTGTGCATTGCTCCGAGCCCTTTGTCTGGTCATGCTACAAACCCACCCAAGAACCCGCTCTGTAGATCATATAAGTCCCGTGTCTAAGGCACCTTTCTAGCTGGCGAGGGGGAATGGACACAGGGGGCCATTGGTAGCCCAATTGTTTAAGTGTCTCAGTGCGCTCCAGCACACCAGCCATGCACACTGTTGTGCGTTGCCATGTAAACCCCACCACAACTATGCTGTCCCACCCCCCAACTGGTGCTCCACTGATCAGTAACAATACCAAGTAGCCTGTTTCCCCAGGGTGATCGCATGCCACTCCCGTGTCCTGGGGGAGGGGACCTTCCGCCTCCACGGTCTGGTGCTGTAACATCAGGGCTAGCTCGCCGCACGGGCAGGGAAAGCTTCTCCCCCCATGGGAGTGATGCAGTCATTGTTGCTCAGCTCAGCCTGAGCAATACCACTCCCAGCTGGCTGTTGGGGTCGTGGGCTAGACCCAGTGAGCAGCAGCTACAACTACTGGCTCTTGCAGTGCCTCTGACCTCAGTACATGTGTGGCTTTACCCACATGGCTTGAACGGAGAGCTCCCTACTTACCACTCCCCTACTTAGCCTCTGCTACTCCTGTTTCTATTAACCTATGCACAAATGATGGTTTGCCCGTTCCTTTGTAAATAACATCCCTAGCCTGCTAGAACGTGGATCTAAGTTACATCCTCTCAAGACAGGTCCATGCTGCGGCTGAAATCGATGCTATTTACATCGCTCAGCGGGGTGAAAAAGACACCCCACCCCGAGCGACGCAGGTTACAGACTGAAGTGCTATCCACACCGCCACTGTCTGCAGGAGACGCTCTCCCATCTGCACCGAGCGTCTTCATCACACGCGCTGCACCAGCGTCAATGTAGCACTTCTCCTGCAGACCTGCCTCGGAGCAAGCTGTTCCGCAGAGAGGAATGGTTTTAATTTGATCTGTGGTTGGGGTTCGGCAAGTTTGCCTTCTGGTCTATTTCAGCAGAGGAGAGTTTATCACTGCCTTCGCTCTGGGCAAAAAAGCAGAGTGGTTAACATCAAACCCGTCTTGTTCGAAAATAGAAGGAGGCACCTTAAGACGAGGAGCAGAATAACTCATTGGATCCCATAGCCATGGCCCTGGGCCAAGGGTCACTGTTTATTCTCTTAAAGGTGTGGAATTAAAACGTCAAGTTTAAATACAGTGTGTTTGCGCTCTGCAGTTCAGGGTGCATGGAGATAACTCACGTAGATAGACTGACCCTGTTAAACACTGCAAGATTTCAACTCTCCATCAGCAGACACAGAAACTACTAATGGGCAATTCAAGTGCAAAACCACATCAACTGCAGGACTGGTTCGAGTGGGAGGGTTTACTGGGAACCCAGAACCCCATAAACCCATATGAACGAAGGCTAAGTCTACACTACCACTTACGTCAGTGTAACGTATGCTGCTCAGGGGTGTGAATAAGCTACCCCTTGGGCAAGATAAGTTACAGTGACCTAAGTACCAGAATGGACAGTGCTGTGTTGGCAGGATAGTGCCTCCTTCCGATATAATTAATCCACCCGAGTAACGGGAGAACTCTCTCATGTGGCTGCACCGCAGTGAGCTCTCTAGCATAGCCAGAACCTTAGTTTTAAAACTGGACAGGAGTTTCCAACCAGTCGTAAATTTCAACAGCCAGAAAGGGCCTTTGTGATCATCTAGTCTGAACTCCCGGATAGCACAGGCTAGGAATCTTCACCCAGCCATTAGCTCGGTTCAGATCAGTAGCATTTTGGAGACCGTAAACTCCAATGGGATTCACACACTGCACATGACAAGAGGTCTTGGTGACAGCGCAGACTAAAGCTATATTGCACAGACGCTGGATATTATGGAACAAACTTTAACCGATGGTGTTTTGATGACTGCAGATCCCGAACCTTCTCAAATCTACTGAAAGGCAGAGTCAAGCGGGGATCTGTAAGTTGACATTGGCATGACACTGAATGCTAATTCATGGAATCACAATCTAAATACTTTTTTCAGTGCTGGTTCAGAGGGAACTCTTTTCCCAGAAAGGAAAAAGTTAGAGCGAACGTCGAGAAGTTAGAATCAGGAGCAGGAACTTCACTTTTCTTATGTATTGAGTTTACAGTCTTTGAAGCACCAGGTAAATCTGGAGAGAAGGTTTATGCTGTATGTTTTGTGTCATAACGTGAGCTGTGTGCACATTTCTTTCCGACTGGAATTATGTTCCATCTAAAGCAGGGCTTGGGGGACATGCACTGCGTCAAACAGGCCTCTTGGAATTTTAAGGGAAGATTTGTTTCCTTGCTTCCGACCGCTCCTTGCCACACAAAGACAGAGCACCCACACTGGAAAATTAAACAGAGTGCCTTTTCCAGCATTCCAGATATCAGAACTTCAAATACCACACTCGCACACGGAGTGCCAAGTGTGTTACCAACGTCTGCAAAACCCTGAGGACTAGCTTCTAAAAACAGCGGTGGACCTCTCAAAAAAGGACTTGTAAGGTCACAGGAAGCCCAACAGCTGTCATCTCTCCTCCACCCCTCCTTAATGATAGCTGGAGGGGGGCACTCAAGGCATGGAAGGCAAAGCTAGTAAAATATATCCCTAGCACACTCACCACAAGGCTCATACAAGGTCCAGGTGGCAAGAGGAGCCTCAAAACCAGCCTATGCTGAAGTGAGAGCTGGCCCACAGCCACGGGGATAGGTGTGAGGACTAAGCAGGTGTGCGACTGTGTTGCCAATTCCTGCTGCATTCTTTGGCCTCTAGACCTGCCTGTCTCCTGTGGCAGACAAGTTCCTGAGTGGTACCTGCATATGCACATTTCCACAGGGGAAATGCCAAGCTCCAGCTCTGAGGCTGCAGGATCTGTGGAGGCCCACAGCCTAAGAGCTCTGCGTTTGTCCAGGCCGGTCTGGAACAGGGAACTGTGGCCCAGGTTGTTGGGCACACACATTTGTCACTAAAGACTTTCCTGCTTTACTTGCACTTCTGACATTACACTGGAACTTGCCAAAGCTGATCGGAATGCCCTGGTGTGAACGGGGAGTTCGCAATACACTACCAACTGGGCAAAACAGCTGATTTTTGACCAGCCCAAGGAAATAGGCAAGGCCCTTTCCTGCCTAGCTCAACATCTAACTGGGCCCCCAAGGCCGTTTTTAAAGAAGTCTTATCACAATAGGCTTGGTGCAGGAAAAGGGAGTGGGCCAGACACGGTTACTTAGACAAGAGCACTGCCCTAAATGTTGGAATGCCTGGCAGGACTTTCATTCAGTGATTAAAGTACTTGGCCCCTAGCTGGAAATGCAGAATTATGACAGACTGAATCTGGACAGCACTGCTACAAGTAATGCCAGGAAGCCTAATTTTTATGATTGGTAACTAAAGCCAAATGAATCATTTATTTAAAAGAGCTCAGTAACTCAGATTTTGAGAGACATATAAAATAATGACGACTTTTACTTTGCCTTTTATACTCCAACATTTTGATTTATGGTTTTATATTAGAGGAAGAAATTAGTGCTCAAATGCTGGCAATTATGATGAAATCTTTAGTTTTAAGCACAACAAATGCTTTGTTGTTTAAATGTGACCGCTACCCATTTCCCTTCTCTCCTGGTGGTGTTTTAAAGAATATATGTGTTTGCTTTGATGTCAATACCTATGAATGACCTATTTATAGAAATACAGCTGCATGAAAATGGTGTGCCTGCCAGCAGTGTGTGACACATGGGGATGGAAATATAAATTGAAAAAATCATAATGATACAGTTTTATTTCTTTTCTGTTCAAACAATCACAATCCTGTATATTATTAAACCCCAATTATGATGACGATTCCATATTGATCTTAAAATGTCTACCAGTGCAATGTTGGATTATTATAATTATTGTGGATCATTCTAAAATAAAAATGAGCTGAATGACACAAGGAGGCGAGACATTTCCTTAAATTAAATATTACGGTGGTTTGGTTTACTTTGAGGTCATTCTCTTACACTCTAATTTCCAGACCATTTACATGTGTGTCCTTTGTGCTGCGTACAATGGTGAGCAGAGAGATTGAAAGCAGCTTCATCATCATTCAAGTTGTGTGGTCATTCACTGTTAGGGCTTCAAAGGGCAACGGGTTTCATTTCAGCCAGATCCACTTGTCCCCCACCTCGGAGTTGTAACCTTTGTCAAAATTGCGACCAGGAAGCTAGAGAAAAACAAAAAAAAGTCTGGTCAGGGCTAGACCATTTATGATGATAAACCATTTCTTCTTCTGCACTTCACCCCTCCCCACCATCCTTGGCCGGGTTTTCAATTAAAAAAAAAAAAGTGATTTTTGGGTGCCTGATTTTCAGGCGGAGACCACTCAGCACTTTCTGAAAATCAGGCCTCTTTAAAGTAACTTGAATTGGACACCCACAATGAGAAGTTGCTTTAAAAACCACTGGCCAACATTTCTCTTGGTTGACAGCTTCAGAAACCTGAGCCCCTTCCTATGATATCCCAAAGAGTAACTTCAATGAGAGGGGATCCTAAACGTGTACAGGGTTCATTGTCATTTGTCCCACAGGTATGGAGTAAGGGCGTAGATGATAATCCCAAAATAAATGCAAGTTAAAAAGATGAATGATGGCATGAATGAAAAATCCAGTTAATTATTACAGTAAAACTAATCCTTTTAACACACATTAATATTCAGCCTTTTATGCAGATCTAACTTGAATTAAATGAATTAAAACAGAAAACTTTTTCAAGGGGTCAGTATTTTTGCTGCATTTTCAATTTGAATTTAACAGACAGCTGGTTCCTAATTTGCATGGCAGTTAAAGTTCCTCATACCATTTATTCAGGTCATAACGACTTCATCTGAAGATAAAGCAATGGCAATATTTGGTTGGGACATATCATAATATTACTATATGCTACTTATACACAGTGTAATGCATTTCCAAATAGAATTCTATATTCCTTTAGATGGAAACGAGTCTTCTGGAGAGATTTAAGACAGCTTTCCCCTTAACATTTGAGAATCCCAATGGACTATCCAGCTGGCATGATTCAACTTTTTAGACAGTTCTGGCGAGGGACTTATCTCAAAACAGGTCTGGCTGACAATTTCTGTGGTATAGCCAAGGCCCAACCCTCCAAGATGTGTTGGCCTAAGAACATAAGGGGAAGGGAAGTCGATCAGGACTTGAAGCTGACAGATAAGAGGAAGAAGTGGAGAGAACTGTGCAAGTGTGAAAACCAAGGAACAGGCGGGGAGTGCAGAGAAAAGGAGAGAGGCCAGGATTGCTAGGAAAGGAGATAGGATTTATCCTGCTGCACTAACTTGAGAGAGGACAGGAAGGGTGGCTGGAGAAGGAACTAAATCAAACGTACATGGGAAGAGCTGAATTAGAGTCCTACTGCTTCGTAGGACAGGATGCTCTAATGGGAAGCAACTGTGGGATCCACGTCTGAGCTGGGCAGGGGATCAGCAGACCTGAGTGTGAGCAAGTGTGTGGAAAATTCAAGTGCAATATTAAAAAAGACAATCCCTTCATGGCCAGTCTCATTCAGTTTCTCAGTATACACACAACTCTTCTGCTTCAAGAACTACTTCCTGCAAGGAGGTGGAAGGAAAGAAGAGCAGGTAGCCTCGTCGAGCAATACTGGGACAGCACGGTCCCCTGCCTGTGCACATGAACAGGAAGTAGAACCAAAGCATTACAGAGCCCACATTTTCAGTATCCAGGAACAGCATAAAACCGCCCACGGTACACAGTGAGAAATCCCATTGCCATACAGAATTCCATTCCAAGCTGCTAAGGTTTTGGGGTGAAGGCAGCGGGGTGGTTTTTTTGAGTATCAGCATTTTTAAAGGATTACAAATTACAGTGTCTGAGGCCAGGCCTACACTAGGAAAGGTTTTCTCGGAGAGCTATCCTGCCAGAACAGATAAGGAGCTCTGGCTGTCAAAGCTTATTCAGCTCCCCGAGTCAAAGAAGGCACATTAGCAAATGCACTCCTAGGCCACTAACTTCAGCTATACTACGCCTACCGTCGGTATAAAAGCATAAAAAAAAAGTTACACCCCTAGCCAATATTAATTAACTAGTGAAACTTTTAATGCAGACCCAGTGTAAACTAACACACTCAGTAGAAAGACAAGATGGGTGAGGTAATACCTGATTGGAACAGTTCTGTTGGGGACAGAGACAAGCTTTTAAACTAACAAAGGAGCTCTTCTACGGGTCTTCTACCAACACATCTATAATACTGCATGTATTAAGTAGACACATACTGAGGCCTGAGTTTACACTGTTTTGGCAACAAATCCCCCAAATTCAATGAGAGGCCAAACAGAGGTAAGGACGTTTCGGCCTTTTTTTTAAACTCTGAGCTGTTAACAATTCCTGTGAAGGAGTCACAGACAATGATCTAAGAATGCCAGAAGTTCTCAGGTTCCTATTGGCAGGATCCATCAAAAGCCATCTATCCCTCCAAAGAGTTGGTACATAACTAACATCAAATATACAAGGCACATCACAGTTCTGTAAGAAGATGCTCTGCACACGAAGAAAACATAAGACCGTAAAAATCTACTGTGATCTCAACAATTTCTTTTAAAAATGCCAAACGCTGATCTGTGATGTACAAATCCTTCCCTGCCTCGTTTCCCCACACAGATAGCGGTGATATATTTTTCTTTTTTAAAAGAACAAATGAAGTCTGGACAAAGAAGTATTCAGAGTACATTCACAGCAGGGGGAGAGGAGTGCAATTAGACACTGATGTGGTCAATAGACGTTTACTATGCCACAGAATATCTATCTGTTTAACAAAAATGGATTCATCCTGGATTAAGGTCAGAAAACAAGCAACATCTGTTATAACAGAGATCAAATGAGTCACAAACTGTTTCCATGTCTTGAACACACACACACACACACACTCCACCTAGTAGAAACTATTACAAGTCACCCTTGATCAGATTCTCTAAGATTTTTAATTTAAAAGTTGCCTTTTAATGTCTTGTCTAAACATCAGAGGCAATCATGCAGTCCTGTTAACAGCAACTCCCGCTGACTAAAGAGTAGATCTGTGAGAGTGTAAGTCATTTGTTTCCATCTCTGCAACACAAATTTACACTTGAAAGCTGGAGAAAAAAAGTCTATTAAGGCATCAGGCCTGCTGTGTCCAGCCTGCATCTATTAATTCTAGCACAAAAATTGCTCTCCCCAGCCTTGTTAAGCCAGATTTAAAGAAATTCCTAGATGACGATAATCAGATTATTAAAGCAAGGGGGGTCTCTGGGAAAAAAACCATGAATTTCATTATTTCATCTCTGAGTAAATATCCACTCTAAAGAAAAAACAACCCATATTGTACTTCTACCACAAATTATCCAATACAAAGATGCCATGTGTTTTTTGTTAGAGATATAAAGTACAAAGCCATTATTATAATATGTATTCATTGAAGGAGGGACTGAGTTATTCAGTCAGGCTTTCACATTGGGCCTTGGCAAAGACATTTGTTAAAATACAGAGCCAAGATTATAGGAATCTGGGGACGTATTACTAGACAGGCTCTTAAATTGTTAAAAATTCAAAGGGAAAATAATACAGTTAAAATGAAGTCACATATCTAGTAAGCCATGCCATGTAGCAACAGCTCAGAAAACAAACCTGCAGCAATGAAGTGGATACAAGAGGACTTAACTGAAAAAGTGACCTAACGCCAAAATTACTAAAGAAACATACATGGTTTGTTCTGAGCACACTTCACAGAGGATGCCACCTTCCTGTGAACATAGAATGACAGAGAAAATATTTTCCAGTGATTCTAGTGAAGTCCTTCTAGGTCACTTAAACACATTTAAAAATAGCTTGTGGGTAAGTACAGGTTAGTCATAAGTCAACCTTTTCTCTTTATAAAATAGGCAGAAGCAGAGCAGGATTTTTACTTGAAATGCATTGCATCCCAGTCCCATTCCCTGCCCCCTCACTTCACCCCCAAAAATCTGGGCTCCTAGGCTGGGTTTCACCTTAACTTCCCACACCCACACCTTTTTGGTCAGGTGTGGGTAGAAGATCGCCCTGATTACCCGCTATATTCCCTTTTGTTCTAGCAGGAGTTAGAAAAGTTCTAAGACTCATGGATAATAAACAGTTTCTCAGAGAGCAGTAATGAAAAATCAGGTAATCCACATCATTAATGACAGTGGCTGGCCCATTTGCAGTACTGCTCTGTGCTTGAGAAAACTGGTCAATTTCAATAAGGCATGAATCAGACTAAAGGGAAGATGCAGCTGACTGGCAAGGTAAAAATCAGAGCAAGCGTCGTCTCATACAATTAAGAGGGAAACATTTAGGGCCAGGATCCTGTCCCAATTACATCTGTTTTGTGATGATGTGAATGGTCAGCCAAAGAATCCCTGGTTTAGAGGATTTCTCCAGCAGGGCAGAAGTAGCATAGTTGAACGTATGTAGCTTCTTGTAACCTCTGGCATAGGGTGTGCAGCTAGGGAAAGCGGCGTAGCTGCAACACTGCTATCTTTGCCTATCCCCAACTGTTTGAATTGCCCCTGGGAACAAAGGCAAACTGAAGTGCCATGATTAGGGAGGGAGGAGAGGTACGAAACACAGACAAAGCCACCTTTGCTCTTTTAACTCCTCCTGGGCCTTGCACCGCACACAGCATGGCCAGATCTGTGGACTCTGTCATTATGGAGGGTTTGGTTACATTTGTGAGTTAGAGCGCATTAAAGTTGCCCCGGGCTACCTAACTCATGATGCGTCCACTCTGGCAAGGCACGTAAAGCACCTGGACTCTGCGGCTGAGCACTCCTGCTAATCCACCTCCCCGAGAAGCAGAACCCTTGCTGCTGCTTGGCTGGAGCACCGTGGCAGCAGTGTGGAGGCCCTGGACTATTAATACGCCCTGATTGCCCTCCAGAAGTGTCCCACAATGCCTATTCTAGCCACTCTGCTCGTCACTTTGAACTCTACGGCCCTGCCCTCAGATGAACAACTGTCAGAGCTGCCCTTTAAATTCTCTGGGAATTTTGAAAATCCCCTTCCTGTTTGCTCAGCCAGGTGTGGAGTGCTCTCAGCGCATCTTTCCAGGTGACCAAGCCTCCATGCACCAGGCGATCCCCAGTAGGGAGCAATGGCGAGGTGCTGGACTTCATCAGTGTTTGGAGGGAGGAAGCTGTGCAGTCCCAGCTGAGCTCCAGCTGTAGGAACTATGATACCTTGGGCAGATATCAAGGGACATGCTGGAAAGGGGCCATGACCAGGACGCAGGCCAGGGTTAAAGTGAAGAAGCTGTGGAATGCCTACCACAAAGCAAACGGCTGCTCCGGTGCTGCCCCCACGACCTGCTGATTCTACAAAGAGGTGGACGCAATACTTGGGGGCGACCCCACCTCCACTCTGAAGACCACCATGGACACAGTTCAGAGCCCAGTTCAACAAGGCAGGAGGAGGAGGAGGAGGAAAGCGGGAGCTGAAGATAGTCCGGCATCCCTAGATACATGCAGCTAGGAGCTGTCTTCAAGCCAAGAGGAAGGTAGCCAGTCGCAGCAGACGGCGCTTGGGGAAGAACAAACAGCAGAGGAGGTGCCCGGTAAGTAGCTTTTCTTTTGGGACGGAAGTTGTTCAGTGCGGGCTCTCGGGGTGAGGAGGGTTAGGGCCGCATGCATGCCTAGATGTGGATTAGGGTGTTGATGTTCTCTCTCACGTCACGGTAACTGGCCTCAGTGATCTCTTCAAAGGTCTCATGCAGAAGCTGGGCAATCCACTTGTACAGGTTCCTTGGCAGACCTAGTGTGGTCCTTGTCCCAGTCAGGCTAACATGCGGCGGGGACCATTGCTGCATACAGGCAAGCCGCATATGGGCCAGGGCAGAAGCCGCATTGTAGTAGACGACCTTCCTTTGCTTCTCAGGTCACCCTCAGCAGCAAGATATTTTCCAGGATGAACTCAGTGTTCTGTGTTCCCCTGCAGCTGTTGGCTCTCCCCAAGGCACAGAACCCCAGAGGACAATACAGCTGTGAAATAATCAGTCCCCCTTGCCCTTGTGCTTACTCACCATCTTGGGGCTCCTGTGGGTTATGTGTGCTCGCTTTCAGACGGGCAATTTCTGCTTGTGTTCACTATGCTTGTCTTTAAGTACGGCCGAATCATTGTTCTGTCTGGTGTGAACAATGCTGCCTCTGTTAAGTGTTGCATTGTGGCTTTACAGATGGAACCCTGAGCTCCCAGCCGTCCTCGTTAACAACGGCTGAAAGGCTCCAAAGAATCAGGAAGCATCCGCGAAGAAGCAAAGAGGACATGTTTCATAAGCCATGGCATTAAAGGGTAAGTGGGGTATCCAAGGATCCCAACGGGCATTTCAACTTCCTCTACGGTGATCTTCTGGTCTGGGAAGGAAGTCCCGGCTTGCAGCTTCCTGAACAGGCCTGTGTTCCAAAAGATGTGTGCGTCATGCACCTTTCTGGATCAGCCCGTGTTAATGTCCATGAAGTGCCCACGGTGATCCACAAGAGCCCAGAGAACCATAGAGAAATACCACTTCCGATTTATGTACTCTGAGGCTAGGTGGGCTGCTACCAGAATTGGAATATGCATCCCATCTATTGCCCTTCCACAGTTAAGGAAACCCATTTGTGAATAGCCAGGCACAATGCCATGCATGTTACCCAGAGTCACAGTTCTTCTGAGCCCGATGCGATTAATGGCCCTGCAAACTTGCATCCACACAACTTCAACAATTGACTTTCTCACTCCAAGCTGGTTAGCGACTGATCAGTAGCTGTCTGGAGTTGCCAGCTTTCAGAATGCAATAGCACCCACTTCTCCACCAGCAGAGCAGCTCTCAATCTCGTGTCCTTGCACCGCAGGATGTGGGTGAGCTCAGCACACAGTCCCATGAAAGTGGCTTTTCTCATCCGAAAGTTCTACAGCCACTGCTCATCCCAGACTTGCATGACGATGTGATCCCACCACTCAGTGCTTGCTTCCCTAGCCTAAAAGCGGTGTTCCACTGTGGTGAGCATGTCCGTGAATCATAGAATATCAGGGTTGAGAGGGACCTCAGGAGGTATCTAATCCAACCCCCCGCTTAAAGCAGGACTAACTCCAACTAAATCATCCCAGCCAGGGCTTTGTCAAGCCTGACCTTAGAAACCTCTAACGAAGGAGATTCTACCACCTCCCTAGGTAACCCAGTAGAATCATGGAATAGAATGCCACAAGCAATCTTGTGTCGTTTGCGTTATGTGAGCTGACATCATTGTCTGACTTCTCACTGTCAGTTTGTAGCTTAAGGAGTAACTTGACTGCAATTCGGGACGTGCTGGCGAGACCCATCAGCATATTCCTCAGCAGCTCGGGATCCACTGAAAGGAAAGACAGGGCGCGCAGTACAAAAAATGTTGAAAGATAGCGCCAAACGTGGACCGAAGCACATGGATTGCTGGGATGCAAAGTGATGCATCATGGGGCATTAGGACAGGATCCAGAATGTCCAGCATTCTCGCCTGCCCCCTTCCCACAAGCCACAGCATCAGAATGAGAAGAGGTGCTCTGTGGGATAGCTGCCCATAATGCACTGCTCCCAAAGCTGCTGCAAGGCCACAAATGTGGCCACAACAGTGCGCTTGTAATTGACAGTGTGAACACATGGCAGCGCTTTCCCTGCTGCGGTCTCTGAGGGCTGGTTTAACTCTCAGCGCTCTACATCTGCAAGTGTAGCCATACCCTAAGGTTTCCAAGCAGAAGAGGATTGTGGGGGGGTAGTTTATCTTCATATACAAATCCCAGAACCCACCTTCTGATAAAGTAAACAAAGCCAAGTTATCTGTACTACTGTAACAATGTCTAGAGGCGTTGGTCAGATTCTGTGCCAACACAGTAAAGAAGTATCTGCCCTACCAAACCCAAGATGGGATGACAGACACAAACGAGCAACGGAAACATTCAACAGATCATTCTAGTACATCTCCCTTGCAAAAGAGAAATATGCCTTCCAGCAGAGTCACTGCCGAGTAATGCAAAACCTAAGAACGGCCCAACTGAGTCAGACCAAAGGCCCATCTAGCTCAGTCTCCTGGCTTCCGACTGTGGACAATGCCAAGTGCCCCAGAGGGAATGAACAGAACAGGTATCTTCAAGTGATCCATCCCCTGTTGCCCATTCCCAGCAAAGCCTTTTCTACTATCCTAGCAGGGAGAAGCACAGAGACCAGGAAATCAAGCCCGGATCTCCTGTGTAACACTGCACTGAATTAAACTTGACCAAAGGGCTCACCTTAACAAGAGTATGTGACGCATCAACTCCCCAAAGTGAATTGCTGCGCCGAAGAGAACTGACTCACACAAAGGAATTAATTTGCTCAGATTTTTAAAAAGCAAATTACATACAAAATAAAAGATCACTTTACTAAATTAAAAACTAGACCACAACAGTGTGTGTCAAGACCATGAATATGATGAAATGCCTCTTTAAAATGGTCTATGTATGTTGTAGAATAATGAGCAGCTTCAACAAGGTGTTTACGGGACACTACAGATCCTCCAAAAAACACCCTGAGAATCAGAAATACAGAGCCAGAACTGCCTGAGAGTTTAAACAATGTGGAAATGTCTAAATCCATCATGGAGTTTGGAGCCTGTCTTATTTTCCAGAATTTCTGGACCAAAGAGAACTACTCTCCTTCCCTCAACTCCTTGGCTGCTTTCATTAACCTCTGTGCTCAACGGCGAAAAAAGTCCATAAATAACAGATTTTGAACAGTGTTGATCAAAGCGTATTTAAAAACCCAAGACATCACTCTGCAAAGCACGAAGGCTTTTACCAATCTCCAAGCCTTTTCATTTGCTGACCATTTATAGTAAGTACCATAGCAGCACCTGTCATTGCTGCTATTAGTTAAGGTCAATTGCTGTTTCCATTAGAAGTCCTGGTTTTCAGTGGCTTATAACTAAGGTGGTTTATTTTAGCTGGCTGTAAATTAAAGTGCACGATTTTCACTTCAGATACTGTGTCTTCTTAGAACTCAAATACTGGTTGTGCTGATCTTATTGGGGTAGGCTTGGTATTACTTGCTCCAATGCAAAATTCTCATAGAAAATACAAAACCTGTAAGCCAAATAGTACACTATGCTTCTGAAGCATGTGTAATTTGGATGCTAATTTTTAAGGCACTGCTACAGGTCCTAATTTTGGCAGAACTCCCAATGAAGTCAATGGGTTTTTTAACCTTAATATTAGGTCAGTACTCTTTATTCAAGCAACCGATTCTTCATGGAAGTAAAAAAAGTTACAATATGAACAGATGAGAAACTGTCACGCTAAGCTGACAGGCTCTGTTAGTAGAACAGTTATTAATGATCTCTGGTTTCCTCTAGGTCAGTGGTCTCCAAACTGGGGTGCACGCACCCCTGATCACTCACGGGGGGGCCGCAGCAGCCCTGGCCCAAGGAGCCGGGCGCCGTAGCAGGACTGGCCCCAGGGGGTCAGTTTGGGCAGTTAGGGTACAAGGATGGGGCAGTCAGGGGACAAGGAGCAGGGAGGCTTAGATATGGGGTGGGGTCCTGGGGAACAGTCCGGGGCAGGGGTCCCAGGAGGGAACAGTCAAGGGACAAGGAGAGGGGAGGGTTGAGGGGGAAGTCGGGGGCGGGAAGTGGGAGGGACTGGATGGGGCCGGGGCTTCCCCTGTGGGAGTGTGTGCTCTAAATTTTTTTTCTGATAGGGGTGCGCGATTAAAAAAGTTTGGAGACCCCTGCTCTAGGTTCTTAATGCAAAAATGTGTCAAGTTTCTCATCAGTGATTTCATTTTGGGTGCCCAACTTGAGAACACCTTAAAGGGCCCTGATTTTCAAAGAGTGGGTCTTGGCCTCATACATGTATACATAGGCATGAAAAAGGGTGATCTAAGCTACAGTTATGATGCCAATATAAGCAAGAGTAATGTCAGGGCAATCCAAATATTTTCTACATTATTGCTAAAAAAGAAAGAAAATGAAATGCATCCTTTTTTTTTTTTTCAAAGTAACACGGATGTTCACCACACTTTCTTGCTGACATGTTCTGAAATTTTACATCGTTAGATGTGTGTTGCTGCATATAAAGTGAGCTGTATTGTAAAGAATTTGGTCATCAACTGCAAATTATGAGTCTTCTCTGCTGGCATATCCAAAATGCTGAAAAAAAACACATCTGTGGTACCAGCAGCATAAGAATACAATGCCAGGTGAAATATTTTCCATCCAATACTCATATTGGGCCAACTGTCAGAAAACTACTTAAGCTATGAATCAGAGGGGTAGTCGTGTTAGTCTGGACTCTTTGTCACTACTTAAGCTATCTGAGTGCTGAAAAGAGTCATTAACAATGCCATCTCTGGGACTCCTTGTTTGTATTCTGTCACTGATTAACTTACCAAACTTGGAGAAATCAACTATTAATTTGAGCAACTATCAGCACTAGAGACAACTTAGAGTACAGCTGTGTTCTTGCTTTAAGAATATTGCCAGTAATAAAGACTGAGGCAGCAGAATTTAGCTGATTAAAAGAGATTAGTAACAAAATTACATACTTCTCTAATGGCAAATCACTATAACATCTATTCTAGGCACTGATACGCAAGGCAGAACAGAATCCACTTTCTTAGCAGAACAGTGCTAATAGTAAACATTGACTTTAGTCAATAAGGTAATACCCTAGCTCTTATCTAGCACTTGTCATCAGTAGATCTCAAAGTACTTTGCAATGGAGGCCAGTATAATCATCTCAATTTTACAGATGGGGAAACTGAGGCACGGGGAGATGACGTGTCTTGCCTTTGGTCACCCATCAGGCCAGTGGCGGAGTGGGGAGCATACCCAGATCACCACATGACACCACAGGGAGAAGCTATAGAGCCAAGTGATTAGTGCTATGCTGAATAAAGTGATTATTATAACTGGGTATTTATTTTTTTAGAGTAGTTAGTACTAAAATACATCTGAAGCCTCTTACCTCTAGAATTACTTATGGCTACTGCCCCATTGACATATTTTAGCAAGATAGCAGCAGGCTTTAGAAATGCCAATTTTAATCCCACAAAATTAGCTCTACACATAATCTAGTTTGTGTGTTGTTGGAAGTGCTTCTCGTCAGTGAGAGCTTCCAAAACAATGTACTTCAAGAAATTCAGAAATTAGAACAGACCCTTCAGTTTTAGCCTATGCAAAATCCAGCATATTAAACAATGCAATATTTTCCATTCTTTGAGAGCCCCGCAGAATCCAGCCTTACAGAGCAAGTCAGGAATAACCAAAGGGAAAATAATGGGGCCAGTGTCCTTTGCACAGTAAAGGATCTGAAAAAGAACGGAGAGAGACTTCCGGCTGCCTAAGAAATAGTTTCTAGTCTAAGGGTACGTCTACAGTACAAAATTATATCGAATTTATAGAAGTTGATTTTTCGGAAGAGATTTTATATAGTCAATCGTGCGTGCCCCCACTAAGCTGTTAAGTTGGCAGAGTGTGTCCACAGTACCGTGGCTAGCATCGACTCTCGGAGCGGTGCACTGTGCGTAGCTATCCCACAGTCCACGCAGTCTCCACTGCCCATTGGCATTCAGTTTTTTCTAAAGGAGTTCTGCCTGCACAGATTCTTCTCCCCATACTGTGATCAGATCTAGTACCTCCCATTCGGTCCATGTCCTGACTACCTGGCTAGTGCATCTGAGTTGAAAGTGTTGTCCGGAGCGGTCACAATGGAGCACTCTGGGATAGCTCCCGGAGGCCAATACTATTGAATTGCGTCCACAGTACCTCAAATCCGGAACAGTGATGTTGATTTTAGTGCTACTCCTCTTGCCGAGGTGGAGTACAGAGACCAGTTTTAAGAGCCCTTTAAATCAACAAAACCAGGTTGGTTGTGTGGACGCACTTAGTTTTAATTCGATATTATGCAGCTAATTCCGATATAATCACATGCTGTAGACCAGGACTAAGAGATACTAGGATCATCATCAAATTTTGTCCTCCCTAATTTTGCTGAAGGCCTCCTGGGTAGCCCAGAGGAGGGGAGTGGGAGTTCTCTCACACCAGAAGTGAAATAGCCGGGATTTTAATCTTTAACAAATAAAACTTTCTTCAGAGCTATTTTTTGAGTTAAATAGGCATATCTGAGGAATCACCTCTCTCCACCATCATATTGCTGTAGCGGGGGTCAGTAGAAACCCTGAAGCTGGGTCTCCCTTATTATAAAGGAGGCACTTTCTGTGAGGGCTACAGAACTCTGGAACTTGCTTGGTCCAACACAGCCTGAATTTGGTGACTTTACAGGGACGCTCTAAAAGACAACCGCTCAACAGGGTCGTTGGAGGAGGCTGACAGGCACACTTCTCACGAGGATGGAGAGATTCTTTTTCTTTTTTTTAAGTTTCTTGATGACCAAGTTCCTGTTTAAAATGATTATTTTAATGGTGCTGGCATTTTATTGTACTAGTAATGATGCATCATGGAATCCAAAGCCTTGGATAGACATTTTTATAATTTAAATAAACCAACTAGTGCTACCAAAAAGTCCCAGAAAAGTTTTGAACAGTCTACCAAGCCTTCAAACTCATCATTTACACTGGTTTCACTTCCTTTGTACTCTGTTTTATAATCCTACTGCTTCTCTAGCTGTTTACAGATTCTTCCAGGGAAAACAGGGCAGGTAAGATTTAAACTTCTAAAGCAAAAAGCAAAGCTGAACAAAAACAAAAAATCCTTTTATGCTCCATTTTATAAGTAGTGAAAGAAAAGCACAGAACGCCTATTTCCCCCTTTGCAGGTCAGCATTAAAGACAGTATAGTAGTTCATTTAAAATCTACTGGGGTTTGTTTGTTAGACTCATAAGGCTATTTTATCAGACAACAGTATTTTCACATAATATGCACATTAAATGTGATGGCAAGAACAATTTTATTTACTCTAGTCTGGAATCTGCTAAAAAAGTAATTTTAAATTGACAAATATTTCACAAAGCATAACACTTAGAAATTAGAGCCTTTTTTTAATTACACGTCTGTCTTTATTAAACTTTTTCGTCCTAGCTCTGAGAACAGACAGTGCTCGGTATTAAAGCTGTCAAATATCTCCATTAAAATAAAAAATGGAAAAGGAGACCTTGATCCAGAAAAATGAAAACAACTTAAGATGGTAAAGGAAAAAATAGCAGGGGAGAGAAAACAGAAGATGGTGTTGCCATAGCAGCTGTCTTTGATAAAGTCAAACATAAGAAGGGAGGGAGTCACCCTAACAATTTTAGCCTCCTTAATTTTGGAAAAACAAGAGACGCTAAACTGAAACACAATTTACAATGTAATTACTTACATTAAAGAAAGAGCTGCAGTGTTCTAGAAACATGACAGTGTCTGGCTTGGAAAGCATTTTTTCTTTTCAACATACTGAGGACATTTTCTGTGTGGGTAACATGGTGTTTGACTCAATCACCATATCGAAAATCTGAGCTCAATGGCCAAAATGTTTATTATTCCACAATACAATTATTTCAGAGTTAACCCTACATGTATTATTCTGACACAATCTCCCTATTGCTCACCCTGACTCTAGACTCTATTGTTCATCCTCTCCTTCTGACTAAAACCTAGAGATTCTCTAGGTTTTAGTCAGAAGGAGAGGATGGTAAAGAATAAAGGAGAGGCCAGATCAGACGACAAACTTTCATATAAAGAATGTGACACATCAGAAAAGGGCAGACAAATAAACAGTGATCAGTTTTTAAAGTGCTTGTACACTAATGATAGAAGTCTAAATAATAAGATGGGTGAACTAGAGTGCCTCGTGTTAAAGGAGAATATTGACATAATAGGCATAACAGAAACATGGTGGAGTGAGGACAATCAATGGGGACGCAATCATTCCGGGGTATAAAATATATTGGAAGGACAGAACAGGCTGTGGGGGTGGGAGAGTGGCACTATATGGGAAAGAAAATGTAGAATCAAATGAATTAAAAATCTTCAATGAATCCACATGCTCCATGGAATCTCTATGGATAGTAATTCCATGCTCTAATAAGAATATAACAATAGCGATCTATTATCCACCACCTGGTCAGGACAGTGATAGTGACGATGAAATGCTAAGGGAGATTAGAGAGGCTGTCAAAATAAATAACTCCATAATAAGGGGGGATTTCAATTATCCCCATATTGGCTGGGTACACTTGACCTCAGGATGAAATGCAGAGACCAAATTCCTCGATACTTTAAGTGACTGCTTCTTGGAGCAGCTGGTACAGGAACCCACAAGGGGAGAGGCAACTCTTGATTAAGTCCTGAGTGGAGCGCAAGAGCTGGTCCAAGAGGTAACAGGACCGCTTGGGAATAGTGATCATAATATAACAACATTTAACATTCCCGTGCTGGGAACAAAACCGCAGCAGCCCAACACTGTGGCATTTAATTTCAGGAAGGGGAACTATGAAAAAATGAGAGGGTTAGTTAAACGGAAATTAATAGGTAAAGTGACTAAAGTGAAATCCCTGCAAGCTGCATGGACACTTTTCAAAGACACCATAATAGAGGCCCAACTGAAATGTATACCCCAAATTAAAAAACAAAGTCAAAGAACTAAAAAAGAGCCACCGTGGCTTAAAAACCATGTAAAAGAAGCAGTGAGAGATAAAAAGGCATCTTTTAAAAGGTGCAAGTCAAATCCTGCTGAGGTAACTAGAGAGGAGCATAAACATTGCCTAATTAAGTGTACAAATGTAATAAGAAAAGCCAAATGGAATTTGAAGAACAGCTAGCCAGAAACTCAAAAGGTAATAATAAAATGTTTTTTAAATATGTCAGAAGCAGGAAGCCCGCTAAACAATCAGTGGGGCCCCTAGATGATAGAGATACAAAAGGAGCACTTAAAGATGATAAAGTCATTGAGGAGAAACTAAATGAATTCTTTGCTTCGGGCTTCACGGCTGAGGAAGTTAGGGAGATTCCCAAACCTGAGCTGTCTTTTGTAAGTGACAAATCTGAAGAATTGTCACACGTTGAAGTGTCACTAGAGGAGGTTGTGGAACTAATTGATAAACTTAACTGTAAACAAGTCACCGGGATCAGATGGCATTCACCCAAGAGTTCTGAAAGAACTCCAGTGTGAAATTGCGGAACTATTAACTAGGGTTTGTAACCTGTCCTTTAAATCGGCTTCTGTACCCAATGACTGGAAGATAGCTAACGTAACGCTAATATTTAGAAAGGGCTCTAGAGGTGATCCCGGCAATTACAGACCGGTAAGTCTAACGTCTGTACTGGGCAAGAATAAAATTGTCAAGCACATAGAAGAACATAAATTGTTGGGCAAAAGTCAGCATGGTTTCTGTAGAGGAAAATCATGTCTTACTAATCTATTAGAGTTCTTTGAAGGGGTCAACAAACATGTGGACAAGGGGGATCCAGTGGACGTAGTGTACTTAGATTTCCAGAAAGCCTTTGACAAGGTCCCTCACCAAAGGCTCTTACGTAAATTAAGTTGCCATGGGATAAGAGGGAAGATCGTTTCATGGATTGAGAACTGGTTAAAAGACAGGGAACAAAGGGTAGGCATAAATGGTAAATTTTCAGAATGGAGAGGGGTAACTAGTGGTGTTCCCCAAGGGTCAGTCCCAGGGCCAATCCTATTCAACTTATTCATCAATGATTTGGAGGAAGGGGTAAACAGTGAGGTGGCAAAGTTTGCAGATGATACTAAACTGCTCAAAATAGTTAAGACCCAAGCAGACTGTGAAGAACTTCAAAAAGATCTCACAAAACTAAATGATTGGGCAACAAAATGGCAAATGAAATTTAATGTGGATAAATGTAAAGGAATGCACTTTGGAAAAAATAACCCAACTATACGTACAATATGATGGGGGCTAATTTAGCTACAACTAATCAGGAAAAAGATCTTGGAGTCATCGTGGATAGTTCTCTGAAGATGTCCATGCAGTGTGCAGCGGCAGTCAAAAAAGCAAACAGGATGTTAGGAATCATTAAAAAAGGGATAGAGAATAAGACGGAGAGTATCCTATTGCCCTTATACAAATCCATGGTGCGCCCACATCTTGAATACTGTGTACAGATGTCGTCTCCTCATCTCCGAAAGGATATACTGGCATTAGAAAAGGTTGAGAGAAGGGCAACTAAAATGATTAGGGGATTGGAACGGGTCCCATATGAGGAGAGATTAAAGAGGCTAGGACTTTTAAGCTTGGAAAAGAGGAGACTAAGGAGGGATATGATAAAGGTATATACAATTATGAGTGGCATGGAGAAAGTGAATAAGGAAAAGTTATTTACTTGTTCCCATAATAGAAGAACTAGGGGCCACCCATTGAAATTAGTGGGCAGCAGGTTTAAAACAAATAAAAGGAAGTTCTTCTTCACACAGCGCACAGTCAACCTGTGGAACTCTCTGCCTGAGGAGGCTGTGAAGGCTAGAACTATTACAGGGTTTAAAAGAGAACTGGATAAATTCATGGAGGTGAAGTCCATTAATGGCTATTAGCCAGACTGGGTCAGGAATGGTGTCCCTAGACTCTGTTTGTCAGAAGGGGGTGATGGATGGCAGGAGAGAGATCACTTGATCCTTACCTGTTAGGTTCACTCACTCCGGGGCACCTGGTATTGGTCACTGTTGGTAGACAAGATACTGGGCTAGATGGACCTTTGGTCTGACCCAGTGCGGTGTATTTTCTCTGTGGTGTTCTTGTATTTATTAGAAAGGGAGGATTAGTACGGAAGCCAAGAGAACACTCTGTACTAATGAAGAAGGATGGGAAGATTGGAGCCCTGCCTGAGTGTTTATTCCCATTCTAGGCATTATCCTCGCCCCAGCCAGAGTTGCCAGTATGTGTCTGAGTAGCACTTCACACACAGTGAGGGCCCAGGCTGTATCGTCTTTTAGTTAACTCACTTCTTTGGCTAGTATCATCACTGTACGCTAAAACTACATCTCTTTATAGAAGTCTTATCTTTAGAGTTTGGGTTTCTTTTCTGCGGAGGGAGGAGTAGGCATTCAGTGAAATTTAAAGATGGGAAATTCAGAACTGATCAAAGGAAATACTTTTTCACATGTACCTAGACTGTGGAACTCATTGCCACAGGATGTCACCAAACAAGATTCTAAGAGAAAATGGACATTTCTATGGATGATAAGAATAGCCACAGTGACGTCAGTTAATGCTTAAATAAATGGTAAGGGATATTAAACTTCATGTTTCAGGGCTTAAGCCAGATCTGTAATAGGGATCAAGATAAGATTTACAGGGAGATAAGTTATCCTACATTCATCTGCTAAAGGATTTTTTAGACTCTCCTCTAAAGCAGCAGGTTTAGGTACTGTAAGAGACAGGACACTGGACTAGACAGACCACAGGTCGGATCCAGTAATGCAATAGCTATGTTTTCTTCTTGTTCATAAACAAATGAAAAGGGAGACTTCCATCTATTGTAATTATAATATACATTTCAGAAGGAGACAAATTGCTGGGCTGCATGGTTATTAATTCAGAGCTGCACTTCCAGAGAAATCCTAAGTGCCACACTAAGAATGATTTTGCATGCTGTTTATAGCCCTGAACTAATGTACAGGGACTTTAGTACCAGCCTCACACTCTAGGATGACTAGTGATAATTAGTCCCCACTAATATTATTTAGTTCTCAATTAACAGCAATATCAAAGGTTTTCAAACAGCGTGTGTACAGGAAACACTGACTAGTCTTCCTTTCATGTGCAGTGAGAAGAGAGGAATTATCCAGCTCTGGTTTGTGAGATACAAATACTGCTTGTGTTACCATTTTCCTTCAAATAACCATCTGCCTAATTTTGGGAAAAGAGAGAGGACACAGAATATCAGGGTTGGAAGGGATCTCAGGAGGTATCTAGTCCAATCCCCCTGCTCAAAGCAGAGCCAATCTCCAACTAAATCATCCCAACCAGGGCATTGTCAAGCCTGACTTTAAAAACCTCTAAGGAAGGAGATTCCATCACCTCCCTAGGTAATCCATTCCAGGACTTCACCATCACATGTTTGGAGAGGTGAGAAAAAGACATCCCTAGAAGTCTCCAGCAGGACTCACTGATTCAGTTTGGGAGCATGAAGTATAGTGTGATTTGATTCCTTGCCCTCTGTGGACACCTCTAAGTATTCCTAGTATCCCAGGAACCTGAGGACTTTGGAGTATTGGGAGGAGAGTGGGAAACAGCCACATGTGAAAGGTTTATGAAACATGACACACACACAAAGGGAATTGGACAGTATTACTTCCACTAACTTTAAACAGGCACACAACACTCTTAAATATGCAATAACGCACACAGAAAGGTTTGTTTCATTTTGAAAGACAAAAATCCTAATAATTCTTAGAACAGATATACTTGGGGGGAGCGATAGCTCAGTGGTTTGAGCATTGGCCTGCTAAACCCAGGGTTGTTAGCTCAGTCCTTGAGGGGGCCATTTAAGGAGATGGGGCAAAAATAGAGATTGGCCCTGCTTTGAGCAGGGGGTTGGACTAGATGATCTCCTGAGGTCCCTTCCAACTCTGAGATTCTATGATTTAGTCATCAAGTCTAAAGTTTCAGATTTATGCTGAAAATGATGCTAAAAAGCTACCATAAAAAGGTGTTTAATTCTGGAAATATCTTTTCCTCAAACTTGTTAGAAGTATTCAAAGCCATCAACTGATTTGAATTTATGCAACAGTGAGAAGCCTTCTGCTTTTCCAATTGCATTTACAAGCTGGAGAGAATGCTTTCTAATAGAGATCTCAGAAGACGTGGAATTGTATTAACTCAGAGCATCTCTCTCTACTGCCAGGTCTGTACAGACTGAGTAGGGGCAGAGAAGGGTAGTATTTATTGGAAATTCTAAACCTAATGCATACATTTTTATTCAACAGTTTGCAGTCTCCAAATGGGTCTCAAATACCAGAATTTTACACTTTAATTATACATACCACAAGTGATTTTTCTAACCTTGCTAGTCCACTAATGAAACTGTTTTGACTCTGCAGATCATAATCACAACTTTTAAATACACTTTCCTTGGACTTTTACTTGCCCTAGTTTCCCCAAGCAGCTAGCAGAGAAAAAGCATTCATACAGTTTAAAAATATATAGACACCACCATCAGCTGGCTACTCAATTTGTACAAACTGTAAGAATTTACAGTACCAAGTCCTACAGAAATTCTGCAAAGTACCTTGAAGAGCAGGCAATATTAATTTTTGCCCAGTCCCACAAGACTCCATGCAGATCATACCACAGACTGACTGCATAAAGGTAGGAAGTCAATTTCAAGCCATTATCTCCAAAACTAGCACGGCAAGCAGCTAATTTGTTTGGTAGTCTCTGGGTACATCTACACTGATATTAGATGCAAGCCGGCTGACTTGGGCTTGTGGGATTCCGGCTAAGGGGACCCTTGCAGGATCCTAGAGTCCAGACTCCAGCCTGAGCTCAAATGTTTACACCTCAATTAAACAGTCCCTTAGATCCGAGTCTGAGTCAGATGCCACGGGTCAGCCACGTTTTTTTTTTTTAAACTGCAACATAGACATATCGCGTGTGGGCTGCAGGAAGGGGTGCTGCAGGTTGCAGGCTTTATAGAAACATGTTTATTTAAAGCAACAACATTTCCCTGAACCAATGGAACATTCACATCCTCAGCACTTACTTTTGGAAAAGCAACAAGTATCAAAAAAGGTTTCAAAGGGGATTCAATTTTCTCTTTGGACTTTAAGGAATATTTTAGATTTATCAGACGGCAGAAAGACTATTTCAAAAAAGGATTTATCTTTTAGTCCAAATTTAGAGAGAGAGAGAAAAAGAACCAGCTAATCGAGCTAATAATTGTTTCATTATCTCCCTAAATAAGAGCTAGATTTTAAGAAAAGCTGGGTTCTACACAAAGCTCGTACATACGATAAGAGGCCCCATTGCTGGAAAAACATCAGTATATTATGCATAAAATTGACATAACTGAGCTATGCAGTGTGGCTGTAGCTGTGCTTGTCCTGGCACATTAGGGAGACCAGGTGGGTCAGCTAATAGCTTTTATTAGATCCACTTCTGTTGGTGAGAAAGCAACTTTTGAGCTCCACAGAACACTTTATGCGGGGGCTCAAGCCTTTGCAGAGTTGGGGTCATAATCTGGAAGAACTTCTCCATTCCTCACACCTTTCCTGTCCACAATATTTTCATCCCCTTGCGACATTTCTTACCGATCTGTATTGATAATATAGTTTATCAAATTCATTGCCTCCAATTGTGATTTCTGGGATGTAGCGAGGGATAGTTGTAGGGTTCACCACGTTATGCTTGTCCGCCACACTAAAAAAGAAAGAAAGAAAAACACAAACCACAGTTATGCCCATCCTTCTTGGAAATAGTTCAATCAACTTTGAAATTCAGAGACATATTGGAAAACGGAAATGCATTAATAATCTGGATGCAGAGGACAATAAAGAAGTCATTACTCCAGGCAAACCAAATTCAAAAAACGGATTTTTAAAAAAATATTTAAACTATATTTCTGCAGATGTATGGTTCTCTTTTGGTTCTACTGTATGCATGAACAGACTGCCTCTTGCACCCTTCTATTTCAGTACAGCCCTTTTCCTATTTGGCCTTTATTTGAAAGAAAGGCTAACTCTTCTAAAGGCAGCTCTGCAGTTGCTGGAAGCCTGGTGTGTCAGAAAGCTGCAGCTACTTGCTTCTATGAAACGTTTCAATTTTGTAACTCAGTAACTGATAAATAAAACAGATGGATTTTTTGTACTCCGTTAATGTTTTGCAAATAGCGTCCATGCGCTGGCATTTCATTTTCAGCGGAAGGATGCTTTTCTCATCAATATTAATCTATATTTCCATCTTTAGTGAAATGAACAAATCACACATGTATGGCTCTGTCCCAGATAAAATGAGCATAATACAACAGCTTCATATTGTTCTTTTTTTAAACCCAGTTTACTTAAATTGTGTCGATTAAGTTTAGCCCCAGCTAATGAAACCAGTAAATAGAGATTTTACTTGCATTTTCTTCTAAATGTATTCAAAATCATTTAATATACATTCATTTCTTAAGGACTCAAGAACAGATGAGGGAATAGGTCTCCTCTTCCATTATGAGGCTATAAATATGCAGTGTCTAAATTCTATTACTTTTTCAGTAAAGAGTTTGTATGAAAATGTTTTTAACTGTACTTGGCAACAAACCAGGTGATCCACATGTGCTAATATTCAACAGAACAAGAAGTGGCCCAGTGGTAGCTCTTGACATGGTCCCATACAACAACACCTGCTTCAATTATTGGCAATCTCCCAATCTCTCGACTGGTAGGATCTGCTCAGCGTGTAGAGGGTGTGCTACCATTCTTCACAGCAGTGTTTTCCGCTATGTGGAGCTACAGTGTCCCTTAGGCTAACTCAGATTATGTTAGCCAATCCTTCTCTAGTCTCTCGCAACAAGATGGCATGGCAGGAGGTGATGTGAAAGAAAAACAACAAGAGGGGAAACTAGAAAGACAAGTGCCAATGACAGCAGTATGTTTCTGCGCTATCTACAATTGTGATGGAATACACCCCATATTCACAACCTACACAATGCTGTAATAAACTTATTGCAAAATATGCCTTGTGAGGCATCATTTGAAAACTAATCACTTGCTGGTCAATAATATCATGATGAAATGGTGTGTGTCAACATTATATATAAAATTATGAATCTTCCCTGAATGATGATGGTAGCACAAATTCAAACCCATGTAGCCCCAGTTAGGCAGGACTGATCACACAGGTCTTAAAGAAACGTGTGTTTACCTCAATTTACAAGTTGTAAACGTGGCCCTCAGATATCGAGAGGTAGAATACAGGAGACAAGGAAAATCTGCATTTCAGCAGAAGTGAGAACAAATTAGGTGCAACGTCTTTCACTAACAGACACCATGTTACCTTCTTTACTGTTTGAATGACCTAGGGGTAATCCTCAGTACAATGTATTCCAAAGGGTGACTGAACTATGAAAGGGAGGGACAAAACATTCAAGTTCTCTCTCCCTAACCATCTCTCTCTTTTCACCTCAGATGACAAAACAAACAGGTGTTGGACTTTGGGAGTAGCTCATAAAATCATAGATCAGGGCTGGAAAGGATCTCAGGAGGTCATCTAGTCCAACCCCCTGCTCAAAGAAGGACCAATCCCCAACTAAGTCATCTCAAACAGGGCTGTGTCAAGCCTCACCTCTAAGGAAGGAGATTCCACCACCTCCCTAGGTAACCCATTCCAGTGCTTCACCACCCTCCTAGTAGAATTTCTTTTTCCAAATATCTAATCTAACCCTACCCCACTGTAACTTGAGACCATTACTCCTTGTCTGGTCATCTGATACCACTGAGAAAGTCTAGATCCATCCTCTTTGGAAGCCCCTTTCAGGTAGTAGAAAGTAGCTATCAAATCCCCCCTCATTCTTCTCTTCTACAGACTAAACAGTTCCCTCAGCCTCCCCTCATAAGTCATGTGCTCCAGCCCCCTAATCATTTTTGTTGCTCTCCACTGGACTTCTTCCAATTTTTCCACATCCTTCTTCTAGTGGGAGGCCCAAAACTGGACATAGTACTCCTGATGAGGCTTCACCAAATAAATGGGAATGATCACGTCCCTTAATCTGCTGGCAATGCCAGCAGATTACTTATACAGCCCGAAATGCTGTTAGCCTTCTTGGCAACAAGGGCACACTGTTGACTCATATCCAGCTTCTCATCTCCTGTAAGCCCTAGGTCCTTTTCTGCAGAACTGCTGCCTAGCTATTCGGTCCCTAGTCTGTAGCAGTGCTTGGGATTCTTCCATCCCAAGTGCAGGACTCTGAACTTGTCCTTGCTGAACCTCATCAGATTTCTTTTGGTCCAATCCTCTAATTAGTCTAGGTCCCTCTGTATCCTATCCCTACTCTCTAGAATATATACCACTCCACCCAGTTTAGTGTCATCTGTGAACTTGCTGAGGGTGCAGTTCACGCCATCCTCCAGATCATTAATGAAGACACTGAACAAAAATGTCTCAGGATGCTGTTCTGAGAATTTGGTCAACTAGATTAGTGGGAATGGACTTCACCTTGACTCAAGTCTAGTTTGTCAAGTTAAGAAAGCATTTTATTTTTATTTCTCTTGTAACGATTTCTCACTTTAATGCCTTATATGGGTATTCACTTAAACTCTTTATAGTTATATAAACTTGCTTTATTATTTAACTAAAACAAATCCAGTGTTGTCTTTAAACAGAATTGTGTAGGTAACTCCATTTAAAGTAGCAAACTGTTGTATATAGAGCCACTCAGAGGGGCAACGGGCCTAGTGTATCTGGACTATCCAGGAGAGTGCTGGAGAACACATTTTTTGGGGAAAACCCAGGACTGCTAGAAGCCAGAGTGCGGCTAGTGAGTTGCTGATAAAGAATTGCTGGTCTAGGACTGTGGCTCTAAAGACCCTCGGGGCGTTACCAGCATGCTGTCCGCGAGTGGCCCAGGTGGGAGCTACAGCAGTAAAGCACCATGAGGCACGCAAGTTGCAGGGCAGATGGTGATACAGCCCGTCACTGGTCAGGACAAAACCCCAGAATGTCATACTAATGCACTCCTACCAAGCCCTCTTTTCTATCTGAGGAGAAGAACAGGACTGGGGGAAAGTAGAAGTGCTAATTGGACAAGACACTCAGGAGAAGACAGAAGCAAGAGAAGTCATTGACTTGTGCAGAAGGGGTCTGGCTTTTGGAACTTCGTATCCCCAAAAAATCGCTATAGCCAGAAACTGGATAGTGCATCCTGGGGATTTAGGAAACACTGTTTTGAGTAGCATAACCCTGCATTTCCATACTTTTCAATATTTGCTCCAGGTGTTTCAAAAGTTTCGAAGTTGAAACAGTTTTAAAATCTATATTGCATTAATTTCATATAAAAAAGAAAATTCACATTGTAACAGTACTCTCTTGCTATATTCCTCCATCAAGTTCATCACTTCATGACATTTCATGCTAAGATTCACATAAAAATATTGCTAAGTAGACAAGTGGACCCAAAACAAAATAAAATATTAGATTCATGCTCATCTCCTCAAAATTCCTATCCCAAATGTTTTCTTTACATTAACCCTCAATGTTGCATTCAACAAGCAGTAATAGAATTTCAGCTGGAAACATGTCCCTTTACCAGAATGGGAACATTTAGAGACACCTTGCTGTGCTATTAGGATTTTGCTGCACTATTAGGATTTTGCTGCAGTTCAGCTCTGATCAATTAATCCATCAGCAATCCATCACAAAAGGGATACTCCGTGGCAACACTAGGCACATTCAAAAACCTAACATTTATTTGAAGAGCTTAAGAAACTGCTAGAAAAGCACAACTATTTAGATGAAGAAACTATATACAGAGGAACAGCGCCATCTATATAAAGTCAGAGGAAAGCACACCAATCATGGCATTGCAATTGACAATGAATTCTAAACCAGAGGCACACAAACAAAGCTGTGCTTTTGGCTTTCAGGGATTGTCATTTTTCTAGAAACATTTACACAAGCATGCAAAGGATTAAACATAGTGCAGAAAAGGGTTACTCAATTACAATTACTACTGTTAATCATGTGTATTATAGTAGTGCTCCAAGAGTTCAAATCAAGACCTCGTTCTGCTCGATGCTTTTTAGAACACAGAACAGTCCCTGCCTCATGAGTTAGCTAACTAATTCACAACTGAATACAAACCCAAATGGTTTGTGAGTAAAGATATAAATCTACATGCCACTCAGACAACTTAAAAATAACACTGAACTAATCACTTGAATATTATTCCAAGATCAAATAATGAATACAAAATAAATGCTCATTTCTCAAAAGTTAGGATGAAATAATGTCAAAGAAATTCTCCTACATTTGAAAAAAGATTATTCATAAAATTATAAAATTCTGGTTTTCCATTAATCAAAGATCATTTTTTCCTTTCCAATTTAGTATATTGGAGCAGGAGAGGACTGGTTCTTTGTTTTTGGGGATTTTTTTTAGAAGAGGTTTGGGGATTTATAACCCTATCTGCAAGATGAGTTTACCAGGAAAATCAGAGGAATCCTGGGTGTAACAAGAAAGCCAGGTTTCCAACGTCAGCACCATCCACAAGTTACAGGACAGGAAGATGGGCCCTCCAGCCATAGGTCTCTTAGGAGCGACGCTGCCAATGACTCTCCCACATACCTGCACCTTCATCTTCCACCCTAAGAGAAGCAGGTACTGAAGGCAGAGTAAGTTCTGCTTGGAAGAATCATACAAAAATCACATGCGATTTCCATTGTGAATTCCACTGGCTCAGCAAAGAGCATGTCTCTCTTTGCCATATGGTAAATCAGGTTCATATAGGTCCTGTAGGACAGGGACAAGCTGCAACACCCAGTGCCACTGAAGTGGAACTAAGTTCCCTTCTGCATGGGAGGAGAGACTCTATCGAAGTATTGACTCTTTTCACATCTATGCCCTGCCCTCTTAAGGGAAGTCTGCCAGCACTAGAGAGTGTGAACTCTCTGAGGCAGGAACTGTCTTTTTGGTCTGTATTTGTACAGACCTTACCATAATTAGGTCTCTGAGACCCATGATTAGGATATGTGGCAATACATATAATAAAATAATAATGCGTTATAATCTGCATTTTCATTGTGCAGCCAGCACTTCCATCCATTCAGACCGCAACTTCCTCTTAAACGAGCTGTTTACAAGACATCAAACTATGGCTATTGACTTCAGTAGGACTTTGCACATGGTTAGCATTAAGCATAGTGCTTAAGTACCTTTCTACCCTGGGGCCTAAAAACACTGGCTTTATATCATCCTCCAATTTATCAACGGCAGCATCTCATTCTAACAGCAGCACTGACCCTCTGCCAAACCGTAACAGATACTCTTTGCAAGTTAGTTTCCCAGTGGAAGCAACACTCAGTCTGGGAATATTCTAGCTGTAACTTATTTATGCACACACGAGTCCTGCAACAGAGGATACTCCTTTGTCTGCTCCAGACTGGGTTATCGCAATGTGCTCTACAAGTGACTAGGGATTAACTCCAGTCAGAAGCTGAAGCTAGAGCAGAATCCAGTAGCCCACATGTGAAGTGAGGTCACTGTGAGCCCATGACTACACTACTGGCCCACTGGTTTCTGGAGTTTAAAGTGTTAGTGCTGCCCATTTGAGAGATTGCTGCCTGAAACAGAGAGCGGCTATCACACTGGAGCTTCCCTTTGGGTGTGATCCAAAGCCAGTTGAAGTCAATGGGAGTCCTGGAACATAGGGATGGGAGATACCGGTAAAGCATTCTCTGAGAGGGCCCTTGGACGTCTGACTCCTATCCCCCTCCCCACACTGAAACAGTCATGATCTTCTACCTTCATGCTATGGTGCAGAGCCGTCACCCATACCCACAAGTGTTTAGGACAGAAAAGAGGACAGGGAGGCAAGACATTGTATTACATAGGGTTTGTTTTATGTGGGAAGGCTCTGCCCTTTTATTTAACTTATTTATTATTTGCATATTATTTTTTGGGAATCATTAAGAAAGGGATAGATAAAACTGAAAATGTCATATTGCCTCTATATAAATCCATGGTATGCCCATGTTTTGACTACTGGGGGCAGATGTGGTCACCCAATCTCAAAAAAAAGAAGTATTGGAATTGAAAAAGGTTCAGAAAAAGGCAACAAAAATGATTAGGGGTATGGAACAGTTGTTGTATGAGGTGAAATAAGACTGGGACTTACCAACTTGAAAAAGAGATAACTAAGGGGGGATATGATAGAGGTCTACAAAATCATAAGAAAGTTAAATAAGGAAGTGTTATTTCCTCCTTCTCATAACACAAGAATTAGGGGCCACCAAATGAAATTAACAGGCAGCAGGTTTAAAACAAATAGAAGGAAGTATCTTTTCACACAATGCACAGTCAACCTGCGGAAATCCTTGCCAGAAGATGTTGTGAAGGCCAAGACTATGACAGGGTTAAAAAAAAAGAACTTGATAAATTCCTGGAGGATAGGTCCATCAATGGCTATTAGCCAGGATGGGCAGGGATGGTGTCCCTAGTCTCTGTTTGCCAGAAGATGGGAATGGGCAACAGCGGATGGATCACTTGAGGATTCCTGTTCCGTTCATTCCCTCTGGGGCACCTGGCACTGGCCACTGTTGGAAGACAGGATACTGGGCTAGGCGGACCTTTGGATGACTCAGTATGGCCGCTCTTATGCATAACAGCCTTGTTGTGCTGGCCTTTGTACAAACTCAGCGAAAGAAAGTTCCTGCCCCAAAGCGCTTACCATCTAAAAAGTCAAGTCAGACAAAGGCGAGAGGAGAAATAGAGGCACAGGGGTGGGAAGTGACTTGCTCAAGGTCTCCCTGCAGGACACCACCAGAGCTAGGAATAGAACTCAAGTTTCATTTCCTATTCCTGTGCCCTAGCCACCAGATCATGCTGCCTCCCTATATTTTAGTTAACCGCTGGCTTCTTTCATGTTAAATCAACCTAAAGGGGCTAGTGTTGCTCTACACAAACGAAGGCATTTGGTGTGAATGATTGTGATGTAAAATTATAAAGTGGATCATGCTGTATTCGAGAATTAACCATATGGTCAGGACTATATGATGGTGTTATCTGCAATAGCAGGGGACTGGACTTGGTGATCCAAGTGGTCTCTTCGAGTCATATAACCTATGTAACTCCACCACAGGATGAGGCTTCAACTCAACATCTATTAATGTCCACACGGGGGCAGCATGTACATGAACATGGACAGCAGCTCACCCAACACACAAGAAATACATAACTACAAAAAGAAGGTAGATCCTTCCATAGCAAATAAACACTTTTAACACTTGGCAAGTCACACGTAAGTAGAGCTTGTGCAGCGAGGGCAGGCTCCTTGCATTTTGCTGAGGAAAAAAACTACCTTGTTTTTTAACTCTGGGCATTCAGGAACAGAGCATGCTACAGACTGCAGGATATAAAGGATTTATTAATATAGTTGGTGGCTACAGCTATATAAACAGCTGTATTATTAATTGGTTTATTATATATTACATTTTAAATGTTGATCATATTTTAGTTATTGCCCATTTTAAATGCTCAGAGTATACATGGACACATGGGGATGAGGGGCGGGGGTGGCTGAGTGGGAGCGCAAGGCCAGTGAGGATGGGGGAAGAGGTGGCTGAGTAGGGGCTGCAGGGACACATGGGGACAGGGGCAGATGTGCTTCACTGAATGAGGGTTTGTCTACAATGTGAAGTTGTCAAGGAAACTTTGGTCTTTCACGGATACTTAAAAAAGCCCCCCCAACCCCCGAAAGACAAAAGTTTTGCTGATCATAGAGTCATAACATATCAGGGTTGGAAGGGACCTCAGGAGGTATCTCGTCCCACCACCTGCTTAAAACAGGACTAACCCCAACTAAATCATCCCAGCCAGGGCTTTGTCAAGCCTGACCTTAAAAACCTCTAAGGAAGGAGATTCCACCACCTCCCTAGGTAACCCATTCCAGTGCTTCACCACCCTCCTAGTGAAAAAGTTTTTCCTAATAACCAGCCTAACTCTCCCCCACTGCAACTTGAGACCATTACTCCTTGTTCTGTCATCTGGTACCACTGAGAACAGTCTGGATCCATCCTCTTTGGAACCCCCTTTCAGGTAGTTGAAAACAGCATCAAATCTGATGCAATTGCCAGTGTAAACTTTGTCGTCAGGAGCGCTCTACTGCCAACAAAGCTAACGCAGCTTGCAGGGCTGGAAGTATTTTGTTGGCAAAAATGCCGACAAAGAGCATTTAAACATGCTGATTTTTAGTGACAAGACTGTGTCGACACAGCCTTGCCGCCAAAAGCTGCGTGGTGTACACAAGCCTTAAGAGAGGCTAGAGGTCACTCAGGGTCAGCTCCCTAACAATCCCTCCCCACCATCAAAAAACCTGTTCTATAGTTCTCTCACTCACAGCCAACAACCCTCCAAGTTCACACCCAGGCTCCTGCCCAGCAATTACTTCCTTCACCCTCAGGTCCTCCATTACGCGACGACCCCAAGCCTTTGTACTGCTTCTGAGGGGTGCTGGAAATACATTTCTGTATTGTAGTGTGGAAGAAAATGAATTATTACTCAGAGATCTGTATTTATATACCTAGTAAGGAATCTATTTGTCAAAAAGCATTTCCTGAATATTTTTTATATGTTTTGTTCCAGACATACTTACTGACCAGTATTTTAAAATAAATTACCAAAATAATTGAAACTGGTGTGATTATATTGTGTTATTTTGACCAAACATATATGCAGGATTTTAAAATATTGCATGCAGAATTTTTATTTTTTTGGCACAGAATTCCCACAGGAATAAACCACATAACTCAGTGGTGTGAAAAAATTCACATCCTCGAAAGACATACTTAAGCCAATCATAGCTCTTGCATAGACACCGCTAGGTCGGTTGACGGAAGAAATCTTCCTAGCTACTGTCCCTCGGAAAAGTGGATTTACTACAGCAATAGAAGAACCTGTTCAATCGCTGTAGTATCTTTTACTGTGCTACAGTGGTGCAGCTGTAGCTGTACCACTGTAGAATTTCTACTGTAGACACAGCCACAGTTTCGAACAGACCATCAGCCTACATTTTACAATAATAATCTTTTTGTGGGTGACTTAAAGGGAAAGCAGTTTAAAAAGACAAAGGGGACACTCCCGGGAAAGTGTCAGCTTGATCATTCATAAACTAGCACATTGTATCTTTGACTTTTTACTTAGCCCTGGTCTACACTAGATATTTACTTTAGTATAGCTAGGTCTCTCAGGAGTGTGGCTTTTCACACCACTAAGAGGGGTAGCCATACTGATGTTACCCCCTGCATAGAGAGCACTAGGTCGATGGAAGAATTCTTCCACTGACTGAGTTACCGCCTCTCCAGGAGCTAGATTAACTATGCCGACAGGAAAACCTCTCTCCTCAGCATCAGCACCGCAGCTGTAGCTCTGTAAGAGGAGACAATCTTAAGAGGGGCAGCATGTTGTACAAACACTGAACACTCTTGCAGATGGAATTTAAAAACAAAAGACTGTCTTCATGGAAGCTGACAGTTTGATTTTCAGTAAGTCACAGAGGACAGTAAATACCATATACAGAACATTTCTGTTAGTAACTGGGTGCGATATCGTAATTGTACAGCCACAGTTGTTTGTCATGAATAATTAAGAACAAATCAAGTACCTTGAATGAAATCACTGACATATAAAAGAAAACCCTTTCTTTCCTACCTTCAGTAAAGAACTACTTAGCAACGTAATTTGCCGCCTTTCGTATTGTGAAGTGTGGCTTACTTATGGTGGTCCTCACAATAAAGCTTAAACATTACTCATTTCATTTGAACGCTTACCTTTCATTCCCTCCTACGCTTTCGTGCAATAACTATTACTCTTTATCATCACTTTTAGTATGAAGAAAGAGATTTAGTGCTTTCCATTAACAAAAACTAACATTACGGTATTTTTTTTTTGGTCTTTCGAAACAGAACAAAATTCGCTTTTGAAAGCTGCCCTTGGTGCAAGTGACCAACTGATTCTGTCTTGAAATACTGTGTGAAAGGATAAAGGCCACTCGAGTCAGTTTTAGTGTTTAGACTGGGTCTTTTACTCTTCATTGCTTATAAACCTACAGTAGAAGTTTGATCGTTTTTCCCTTTTAAATGATTCTTTTTCAATTTACATGCAGATGACACAGAAGTAGCAATTTTATTTAAATAGCACCTTCATCTACCCAGATATGTGCCTTTGTGAATCTACAGCGGTAGTTCGAGAAATAAAAGGAAGTATTTCTTCACACAACACACAGTCAACCCGTGGAACTCCTTGCTAGAGGATGTTGTGAAGGCCAAAACCATAATAGGGTTCAGAAAAGAACTAAATTCATGGAGGATAGGTCCATCAATGGCTATTAGCCAGGATGGGCAGGAATGGTGTCCCTAGCCTCTGTTTGCAAGAAGCTGAGAATGAGTGACAGGGGATGGATCACTTGGTGATTACCTGTTCTGTTCATTCCCTCTGGGGCGCCTGGCACTGGCCACTCTTGGAAAACAGGAGACTGGGCTAGACAGACCCATGGTCTGACCCAACAGGGCCAATCTTATGCTTGTTAAGTGCTGCAGCCAACATAGGGAGAACAGCAAATTTTTGTTTGTTTTAAAAAGAATAATCTAAACACTGAGAATAAAAGACTTTCATCATATCACTACATGAAAAGGCAAAAAGTCATCCTCCTAATAATGAAATAGTATCTTCCAACATTGGTATGAATTTCAACTAAGAGCACTGGATAGAGGCAGACAATCTACAATGCTTAAAGGATATAATCCCTCAAGAGGGTATTATTATTCTTCATCAATGACCATTTTAATTAATATTTAGAAAAAAATGCAAAGATCTGCTCTTGAAATTATTTTAGGGTGGTTCTCTTGCCTGTATTATACAGGAGGTCAGACTGGATGATCACAATGGTGCCGCCTGGCCTTGGAATCTACGACATTATGAATAAGAGGATGAAATTCAGAAAGGAAAAATATCAAGAAAAATTAGCCCATGGATCCACGTGCCTGTGGAATAATCTTCCAAGGGAGTTGAACCAATTCACCATTTAAATCTAGTCTGGCAGAACACACTTGTAAATTTACCCCAGGGCAATCCTGCATATTAAAAGGAGAGGGACTCGCTGATCTGTTAGAGTGTTTCCAGCTCTAGAGTTGGTTTATAGATATGACTCTACCATGCTTGGAGAAAGAAGCGCTATATCTCCTTTCTGACAACCTAAGGAGCCTGGAACCGGCCCTCCCCGCTCAGGCAGAACTCCCACTGAATTCAGTGAGAGCACTGCCCAAATAGGAAGGGCACCAAGAGGACCAAAAAGTTAGCCAGCAAAGCAGCCAACCCCTTGCTCCTATCTCAGTATATGTGCACTGGATCTCTTTTTGGACAACTGCAATGTCCAGGCAATTAATTGGATGTCAGGCACTTTGCACTAGTATCAATATCTCCCACAATACTGAAGATCTTAATGTAGATATTAACTGACAATCTAGCCTAAAAGGGAAGGATCACAGATTATTTCAGTTAGGTCTTCTCTCTTCTGATTCGATCTCTATTGATCCAATTAAACAGAAACCTTTTAAAAAAAATATCCTGAAACAGCAATCTTCTAAAATCTTTGAATAATTGATCTTGAATGACACAAAACGGGCAATACTCTAAAACCTAGAGTAGGATTAATTAAGGCTTTTTATCTAGGATTATTTACTGGAAACACAGTATTGAGTAACTGTGTTCCTGTCAACCATCCAAGCTAGAAGAAGTGCAACTTATGCCACATTTCCTTGTTGGTTGCTCTCCCTTAACAGCAGAGATCTGAAAGTCGGGGGTTGGTTACACTGGCACTTTATACCTTACTACTCGCCCACACTGGCAGGGCACATAGAGCGCTCTAACTCCCTGGCTATACCAGTCCTGGTATTCCTCGTTGTCAGAGGCTGAACAGCTGTTGCATATTGGGTGAGACGCTGCAGCTCCCGTGTAAATGGGTAGTAACAATACTTCACTTTGAGTAACATCCGGAAACCCGCCCTAATCTCCTTAAATCAATTGATCTCTCTTCCCTTTGTTTTGAACTCACCTAGAGGAATGCAGAAGTACTTTTTCAGAGCTTATCTGCAACTGGGCAAATCAACAAAGCAAACGTTTACTGAGTGAGTCAGTGAGAAGCAGGGGGACTACGGGACACTGAATTTACAAGACAGCGTGCTGACAAACTCTCAGCACTCCAAAAATCCACTCTCTCCCTCCACATACACACAACACACTCCATCCCAACCCCTTGGTTGAAAAGCATGTTGCAGCCAGCTGAATGCTGGAATAGCTGCTCATAATGCACCACTCCCAGTGCCGCTGCAAATGTAGCCACACCAGTGCGGTTGCAGCTGTCAGGGTGGACACACTGGAGCGCCTTCCCTGGAGCTGTCTATGAAGATGGGTTTAACCCAAAGCGCTCTACAGCTGCAAGTGTAGCCAAGCCCTTATATTACGAAATAAGCATAGGATTCAGTGATTTGGGGATTGCTTAACTGGTCTCTGGCTGAATCTAGCTCAAGTTGGTAGTAATCAAAAAGCCACCACCATCTGATGTCCGGATTACTAAAAGTTGGTGGTCCCCAGACTACAACAGTGGCAACCACCTTCTCATAAAAGCCAATGTATACCATGGAAATCTACTTTCATTGTTTACCTCTGACAGACAGTATATAAAACTAAGTCTTGGTGCAAATATGCCATTTTTTTTTTAAAGTAAAAAAGACAATAAAAGTTTCCCCTTAACAGCAACTTTGAATAGGATTAGGTTTACTTACTACATCCTCAAGTGATGGAAAGAAACATCATTTTGTTCCAGCCAGGGCCCCTTCTCAAACTTCAGATACTCAATATCTTCAAGTACCTGAAAGAGAGGCATAAGTTACAATTAAAAGAGTTTATCAAAATTTCTATCCTCAGTCAAGAAAAATAAAAGTCAGTCAAGCAAATACACACATACAATGAAACAACAAAGCCATCCCAATAGGTCATGTGCTATCATCTTCCAACAATAATGCAAAAGTGAGTAATGATCACACGTTCAGAACACCGCACAGGCTGTGACCAGAGTCCTTGAGAAACCCTTGCTGAATTCACTTAGTGACACTTTACATCCCCATGGAGGGCTAGGTAGGGAATACTTAGGATGGTGGTAGGGACTTTGTGCTGCTCTCAAAACACTCCAGAGTGACTGGCTATGATGTTGACTAGACACACACACAGTCCAGACTACAGCTGTTACACAGAGGCATCCCTTAGGAGAGGATCTATTAATAGAGATTCTCTATGTCCTAGTAAGGAGGAGCGGATGGAAGATGATAAAATACAGATAGGAGCTGATGAGAAACAATCAAATGAAAGAGGCCCATTCAATTACATTATGTAATGGCAGACAGCTAAAAAGTGACAAGTTTTCAAATGCTTGTATACCAATGCTGGAAGTCTAAATAATAAGATGGGAGAACGAGTGTGTCTCATATTCAATGAGATTGATATAATAGGCATCACAGAAATTTGGTGGAATGAGGATAATCAATGGGATACAGTAATACCAGGGTACAAAATAGATCAGAGGGATAGAACAGGTCATGCTGGTGGGGGAGTGGCACTATAGGTGAACAAAAGCATAGAATTAAATGAAGTAAAAATCTTAAATGAACCAAACTGTACCACAGAATTTCTATGGATAGTAATTCCATGCTTGAAGAAGAAGAACATAGCAGTAGGGATATATTACGGACCACCCCACCAAGATGGTGCTAGTAATGGTGAAACGCTCATGGAGATTAGAGAGGCTATAGAAATAAAACACTCAGTAATAACAGGGGACTTCAGCTATCCCCACATAGACCAGGTACGTGTCACCTCAGGATGGGATGCACAGATAAAACTTCTGACACCTTGAACGACTGCTTCCTGGAACAGCTAGTTCTGGAACCCACAAGAGGAGACGCAATTCTTGACTTAGTCTTAAATGGAGCACAGGATCTGGTCCAAGAGGTGAATATAGCTGGACCGCTTAGTAATAGTGACTATAATATTATCAAATTTAACATCCCTGTGGCAGGGAAAACACCAGAGCAGCAACATGGTAGCATTTAATTTCAAAAATGGGGTCTACACCATTTAGTTAAACAGAGGCTGCTGTGAAGGCCAAGTCTATCACAAGATTCAAAAAAGAACTAGATAAATTCATAGAGGATAGGTCCATCAATGGCTATTTGCCAGGATGGGAAGGAATGGTGTCCCCAGCCTCTATTTGCCAAAAGCTGGGAATGAGCGACAGGGGGTGGATCACTTGGGGATTACCTGTTCTGTTCATTCCCTCTGGGCACCTGGTACTGGCCACTGTCGGAAGAAAGGATACTGGGCTGGATGGACCCTTGGTCTAACCTAGTAGGGCCATTCTTATATTCTTATGAGGTGGAGATTAACGGCTACGGAAAATTTGGGACGATGGAGTGAAGAGGGGAGTTCTTAACAGGTCTTCTGGTTAGATCGGTAGCTCTCAACTGTTCCAGACTACTGTACCCCTTGGGGAATCTGATTTGTCTTGCGTACCCCCAAGTTTCACCTCACTTAAAAACTACTTGCTTACAAAATCAGACATAAAAATACAAAAGTATTGGCACACTATTAATGACAAATGGCTTGTTTTCTCATTTTTATCATATAATTATAAAATAAATCACTTGGAATATAAATATTGTAGTCAAATTTCAGTGTCTAGTATATAGAGTAGTATAAACAAGTCACTGTCTGTATGAAATTTTAGTTTGCACTGACTTTGCTAGTGCTTTTTATATCGCCTGTTGTAAAACTAGGCAAATGTGTACATGAGCTGATGTACCCCCTGGAAGACCTCTGTGTACCCCAAGGATACACACACTCTCAGCTAAGAACCATTGCTTTCAATGAAAGAGTTAGCAATACATCTACAAAGCCAGAAGCTGAGCAGATGTAGTTGTTATAGCTCCATTGACTTCAAGGGAGTGATAATCTCCAGCAGCAGAGGTTCTAGCCCACTTTTATGCATCTATCTATTTACTGACACTTACCTAATACACACACACTTCTATTCTATGCTATATAGTATGGCACATTATGTCCATGAGCTGTATAGTAATCACTCCCCTGTAACTCACAGAATATCAAATGCTTCTTGGCATTTACTCAGAAAAGGGTGGCAAAGGTATCCATTGTTTATGTTACAAAAGGCTGTTTATTACCTAAATAATTCTGCTTTGTTCTTCATGTTAAGTAGGAACAAGAATTAATTTACATTGGTATAACTAACTGATCAGCGTTTGACTTTGAGCATTGCAGCATCCATCTCTCTTAAGACCAGTTAGCTGATGTAAACTTTTAAACAGATGGTTGATGTGCAAGAGTCTCAAAACCTGACAGAATCGAAAGAAAACCCTGAATCCTCTATGCCCACTGCTGATCTGTTACTAAGTGCAACACTGGAAAGATAATGGGCTAAATTAACTGTGCCACGATATCTGTGATTTATAAAGCATGTACTTTAGCGTTATATATTATCCTTTATTTCACTCTGTTTGATTTCACTAAATATTTCTTGGGGAATGGTATGGCAAGTTAGTTTAAATGCCCCTTCCTTAATTTTAATTTTAAATTCCAATTACTCAAAATTAGATACCATATGTTTCATTTGACAAATGCGAAAGCAATTATTTTTCATGCCAAGGTAACCCTTCAGTCACTGCTATTTAATGGCTGGTGAAAAAGCCCTCAACAATCAGTATTCTAATCAGCTGCATTTACTCAACTGACTGTAAGAAAGAGCATCTTTTCAGCAGCTTCTTATCCAGATCACGTCACTGTATTACTGTGGGTGGATGACAGTGTGCATATGCACGTATTTTTGTCTACAGAATCTATAGAATGCAAATGATTTTGTCCATCTTCCATCAGCTTTTAAGGAAAATTTCACTTTAATGGGAAACCATCTCAAAAGGGAAAATATAGCATGAGTTCCTTCTAAGTAGAATTAATACCCATGTTTGTGGTTCCCACTTGGCATCTAACTTGCTAAATTATATGCTATTCTTGCAAATAATAAACTCCTACTCTACTCCAGATCTGCTCAAACCCAAATTTGACATGGGTCAATCGAAGAATATCAGGGTTGGAAGGGACTTCAGGAGTCATCTAGTCCAACCCCCTGCTCAAAGTAGGACCAACCCCAGCTAAATTATCCCAGCCAGGGCTTTGTCAAGCCTGACCTTAAAAACCTCTAAATACACTTCCTGGCCATGTACTGTGATGGTGAAATATTGCTGGCCTGGAGGAATATCTGCTTGAGCAATAAAAGCTTACTACTTTAAACCCCAAATTATAGGATTAAAATAAAATTGTCAGCAATGGGATTTGCTAATAGTTACCAGGAAGGAGTAGAAGGGACCTAATTTTTTTTCTCCTAAATCCTCTCCACTTCCCTATTGAGCGTGTGACCACCCCCATCCCTAGCTTTACAACCTGGGATCATCTTCTGATTCCTCCCACCCCTTCCCACACATGGAGATACAGCAAGATTTGGCAGGATCTTCCTCTGCAACATATTGAAAATCCAACTGTTTCTTTCAACACCACCCTGATTATTTCTTCTCTTGTTTATTGCAGCCTCCTCCTTTCTTACATATCTGACACCCATAACATTTCTCCTTCATGCACCCAAAATGAAGCACTGAACATATTATTCCTTGCCTATGGATCTGACCACAATTCTTCTTGAATCACTTCACTTGCACCACATTGTCCAACACCTCAGATTTAAGAAATTTTTCTTTTTCAGATCATACGCAAATCAGCTCCTGCATCTGACCTTCTCTCTATTCTCCAGCCCCACTTCCATCAATGACATCTACCTTACTACCCTATTAATCTCAATGCTACCTTTTTTATGCTGCTCTTTGGGTGCTCTCCCCATTGGGGCTCACTAAGGGTTTGTCTACACTGGCACTTTGTTGGCAAAATTTTTGCTGTTTGGGGTGTTAAAAAAACTACACCCCAAATGACAAAAGTTTTACCGATGAAAAGAGCTGGTGTGAACAGCACTTAGTCGGCAGATGTGCTCTCCTGCTGACACAGCAACAGCTACTCATGGGGGAGGTGAAAGTTTTTTGTCATCTCCTGCCGACAACATCAGCTACACTACATGCCTTTTAGCAGCACAGCTGTAGCGGTACAGCACTGTTGCTAAAAGCGTTGCAGTGGAGCCATAGCCAAAGTTTTCTTCTTCTCCTTAGTCAAGACTCTTATAGAGTCTTTTCTTTTGTGGCAGCTGCAGAAGTGAGCTAACACCACAAGAACCATCTTAAGTTACAATATCCTGTGTGCTTCCCAGCGTGTTCCATTTTAGAAATTTAGACTGTAAGCTTTAAACTGTTTTAGCAACTTGGGAATTAGTTTCATATCAAAACAAGAGGTGCATGATGATATTCTTGTGCTCCTATTGTACCAGCCTGGTGTGGATTTATATACATAGACCACTTTCTCCATCATATCTTGCATGTCTACAGCAACTGTACATCAAAGATTCAATATGCATTGAAAACAGAATAATTAAGCCTCATAACACGGAGTGGCAGGGAAGTTGTATGATCTCTATTTTCTAGTAAGGGAAACAGACAGAAAGGTTAACATTACAGCAGCCACTCACACCTGTAATTGTATCATGATGAAACATCTGATATCTAACATCTGACCTGAGTACAGACTTGTAACTCAACATCAAACAACAAGCCAATAGCAGATCCAGGGATAGCATCAAGACTAGAATAGAAAAGAAGGAGCTACAAGTCCCAAATCCACACTGTACTTAAACTGGATGTTTCACACCGATACCAACATGTCGTCGGATGCATGCAGTGGAAGTATCCAGGGGCAGGTATAAATAGGTAGGCAAGAACCAGGTGGGAGATATTCCTGGTTGAGATGCCTCCAGTTCAGCTGCTAGAGAAACACCTCACCCTCCCTAATTAGCGATAACAAGCTGGTTCAGCCTCTTTGGACTAACCCTGTTATCTCCCACCTGGTTCTTGCCTACCTATTTATACCTGCCCCTGGATACTTCCACTGCATGCATCCGACGAAGTGGGTATTAGCCCACGAAAGCTTATGCTCTAATAATTTAGTTAGTCTTTAAGGTGCCACAGGACTCTTTGTCACTTCTGCAATTCCAGACTAACACGGCTACCCCTCTGATTCTCAATACCAACATGGTGAGTGTTGTGGCTGTAGCATCCAAATGTAATACAGTGGAATACAGATCAGAGGTGCTACACAGATTATGTATCCATCTAGAAATGTGCAAATTAAGGCCCCCAATCCCGCAAACACTTAAGCAGTTGCTTAATATTTTTATGCATCAAAGGTGTCAAATGGAGGCCAGGGAATGCTCACTTGTGCGTGCCTGCAGGATTGAGGTCTATTTAAACAGCAGTTTGGACAGATCATTCAAAAGTTAAAAAAACAAAATGTGAGTGTTTATTTTCTTAAATTAGGTAGAGGATTAATATTAACTCTTAAGAACTATTTCTTACACCAGGTCAGACTGCCAATTGTAAAAACTCTCAGTAATCAGACAGAGAAGTAAGATTTAAGAATAGCGGCCGTGTTAGTCTGTATCCGTAAATAAAACGAGGAATACTTGTAGCACCTGAGAGACTAAACAGTTTATTTCAGCATAAGCTTTAGACATAGATCCACTAAATTTTCACTACAAAAGGGTTTTTTTTCTCCTGCTGATAATGGCCCATCCAAATTAAACAGCCTCTTAGAACTGGTATGGTAATTTACAACTTTCTTTTGCTTTCTGTGTGTATAAATGCACCTTACTTCTGTTTGTTCCATTCTATGCATTTGATGAAGTGGGCTATGGCCCACGAAAGCTTATGCTTAAATAAGCTGGTTAGTCTCTAGGGTGCTACAAGTATTCCTCGTTTTATTTAGAAAAAAGATTGGATGTTAGAAGGTACGCAAAGAACTTTTTTTTAAACCAATTTTATGCACAAGTTCTAAGCAAGCTTTCAATGACAGCTATTACACATCTTTATCTCTACAATAATTATTTGGATAATCATTTAATAACCACCGACATGAGATGCAAATCATTGCTTAGAAATGCATGTTCTGGGGAAATGGTTAACACGCTCCATTATCATATGCACACAAGCAACCAGCCCTGTATGTGATTTTGAAATCAAGTTGCCTGACAAGTCTGGCAGCCAACCACGTAAATCAGATTTTAATTAGCCTCTGCTTATTCAAAAGGGATTCAAAGAGACACTAAGACTTCATTTATGGCACCAAAATCTACAGTGTTAGGGAATACTGTTATAACACAGCAGCACCCAACACACATCTGTATCACCAACATAAAATGGACTAAAATGTGCAACGAAGTGTAATAACAGGGATAATGAAGCCCAAGGCTTTCACGCAACTCAGTAACAAAGTTGAACAGTTTGGACCCCTCTACACTGCAGCCCAGCTGTGTGTTAAAAAAAATCCAAAGTTTGCCATGCTGATCTGAAAGAGGGTGGGGCCAGCTGAGGGCCAGACAGCATCTGGCAGTCTGTTGGAGCACTCCTGCCACCTGGGGGCTGGTGAGTGCAGCAGTGAGCAGGAGAGTGGGTCTCTGGGCAGGTCTTGGGGAGAGGGGTGTTCTGGGCAGGGAGGGGGTGGGAGGCGCTGGGAACTAGGGATTTGTGGTGGTGCTGCTGCTGCAACACCCCCAGGTTTTAGGCTGCCCAGCCCCACAGCTCTGCTCTTGACCCCTTTGTGAATGTGTCTCTGGGCAGGGGGTGCTGGGCATAGGGAAGTGGGGGGGGCTTTGAGGGGAGTGCTGTGGTTCTCTACCTGGGGCCCACAATGATAAATGAGTGTAGCAGAGTGGTTCTCAACCTAACTGTGTTGAGCATGACCATGAGGTAACTAGGTTCCCTAACCCAAGATTTTAATAGAGTTGACAGGACATAAATAATGCCAATTTGCTCATCCCCCAAAACCAATCAATGAGAGAGGGGATATTAGACCAAATTATTAGATTTTACCACCTGGATTAAACAGTTAAACCTGGGATGAGGTTTCATTTTACACCTTTTTCATGAGATGCAGCTAAAGCATAGGCTGCAATTCCTGCAAATGAGAGAGATCTACCAAGTAGGAGGTAGATGTCGCATCATACTCCTCCCATTCTCTCCCGTGTACTGCTCTGTGTCCAAAACACAAACCCATCTTATTTTGCAATTCAGAAAGTGAAATTTATAAAAATATTAGCTAACATGGAATTACATGTTAACTAATTAACCCTTCTGTTTAGCCATTTCTGGACTGGTCCTCAAATGTTTTTATTCACACACTGATCACCAAATGGAAGGTGGGCTTTCCACAGTAGCAGGAAATTCATGAAAGTTATGAGATGTCTGAATTCGCCTACTTTTAGGGGTGTGTCTATACTGCACCTGGAATGGCAATTCCCAGCATGGGCAGATACAAATACGCAACCTCTATTTCAGCTAGAGTGTTAAAAATAGCAATGTGGGCACAGCAGCTCAGAGTCACCACCCAAATACACATGAAGGGGGTCAGGCGGATTTGTAGTCAGGCAGTTGGCACAAGCCGCTGTGGCCACACGTCTATTCTTAGCACATAAGCTCAAGTGGAGCTGGTGAGTGTCTGTCTACTCCTGCTGGGAGAAACAACCTCAGTTGCTGCATAGACATATCCTAAGGGAGAAGGAGCAAGACCCTTTTCACATGATGGCAGAAACTATATTATTAACGTGTATATTTATGCACAGCTGTTGCCAGTAGGGATTTTGGCACATTTTCTGTGTCTAATGTTGACAAAAACCTTCCCCTTCACACTTGCCATGGAAACCTGGATAGAACATTCCCCACCCCCATGTATCACCAGAACTGTTCCCGAGACAGTTCCATTCATAGCAAAGTCTGGGTTTAACTAGGAGGATTATGTTGCTAGTAGATCCCTGAACCAATTAGGTCCCCATCTCCCTCAGGAGATCACCATTCTGTAAATCCTCTCTCCCCAACCCTCCTCCTTCAGAAGTAAGCAACATGCTACCATGCAGGGGTCTAGGTCTCATCTCTCTTTCTCTAGCAGATGAGAACAGTTGAGTTAGACAGGCTCCTGATGAAATCACAAGGAAGGTCACCATAATATCAGGCATTCAAAGCAAAAAGTATAGGGAGAATGGGGTTCAGTTAAATTGGTGCGCGCACACACACACACAAAAGATATGCGTGATGTAGATCTTAGGAGTAGTGCAGAATCTTATCACTTGTATAAAATTTGACTATACTTTTAAGGGGTTGTGTACTGAAAATGAAAGATGATTCTTTAATGAGGGAATCAAATCTACTACAAACGGGTCCAAAGCTATATAAGGCAGCAAACAGGCATTAGAAACTAGCCACAACTGTAGATACAAACCAACAGACAAGAGGTGAAGGGATCATTAAGGCCTATTATCAATCCTCTACAATCTTCTCTGAATTCTCCCCACACTGTGACCAAGTGGATTGCATTTTTCCAGAATAAAAACATACATACTCAATCCCAGGCTAATCAAAGTGGATATTGTAAACTGACCTATTACCCTGCAGTTTGGTTGATTCTCCCCCACGTCCACACTGGTCTGCACCAATCCATTTAGTGAGAAGAACTGCAATTCACAGATACCATATGCAACTTTCAGTACAGATACAGTGACTGGCCTTTTAGCAGCCTCAACATTTGTGGTTGCATGACTACCTTCCAGCAGTTGACTCTTAAGTTATCACAAACATTTTTCTCAGATCAAAGAATCCATAGGACTGCAAAAGGAGCCAAACGTTAGATCCACTGGTAGTTGTCTAGCAAAGTAATAAAATAACTTGATATTCCTTTTAACTTTTAAAAGAAACTAGTTCCAAGACTCGAGTGGATTATTTTATGTTGCTGTTACCCTAAAAGACATGACTAAATTGCAAATCCAAGATTAACTATAAAAGATGGTCAAAACAATGCATTTCAAAAACCAGATTTCCTTAATTAAAGTTTAACGATATCAACTCCATGCAGCAAGCTCCTTTACCTTCTCTGCATTCTGTGCCTCGCTTGCTGTGTACTGCAAAACCTCAGAGGTCTCACTGCAAAGAAAAGAAATAATATTAAAATTACTGGATATAGCTACCTTGCCCCCCAGAAAAGAGAGACCCCAATTATTCACGCTGAAATGAAATGAAGATGTAATATATCAAGATAAATGGAATAATTTCAAATTACGATTTTTTTTTGGTGGAGGAGTTATTTGGAGAAGTTGTCGCAGTAGAATGCTCTTTGTATTGCTCAATGTTTCTTTCCTGCAATGAAAGCGTTTAAAATTCCAAGTGTCAGAATTAACTGAAAACTATCTAATGGTCTGCTAATATGAGACTTGTCCTAATTGTGCACTTCTGCTCCGATTCAGTCCAGACAACCACCCTCCAAACTATAAGCAGCTGTCTGACCCAAAGTCAGCGAGAGTCTTGCATTTTACTATAACCATTACATTTGTGGATTATTTCTGGAGAGGATTAAATTGTTTCTCTTTACTTACCAGGCTAGAAGGCAACAAACAATATGATATATAGAAAAATGCCCACAAAACAGACTGTAAGCACCCTGGCGCAAGGTTTGTACAGAACCTAGCACAATTGGGTCTGGTGCCTAACTGGTGCTTCTGGGCACCACTGCAATACAAGTAACAAACTCTGTTGCATTTGCTCCTGTGATTCAAACACTTTTTTCAGTGCTGTAAGTGCTTATCCCTCCACAGTTCCTCCCAAGTAAACCACTGTGAATTCAAGAGACACCTGTGCTTTTTATGGGAGCAAATAGCCATCTTGGACCCTTTTATTTTCCTCCTAGGTTCTTTAAAGATGGAAGATCACGGCCCATGCAATTTTAAGCACAGCATTTTATTTCATTTGTAGCTAAAAAAAAGTTTGAGAAAAAAAAATCACCTTTTGCTCAGTAGAACAACCTGCAAGTCCAAAGCGGAAGTAAAACCTAGCTACCACTGCTGGCAGCAGTCATGTTACCAGCAAGTGACAATTCAGGTCAGCAGCAGCATAGAGACCAAAACCAGCTTGAGGCCTGAGTTAATGGCGGTCCATCAGGACAGTTTTGTTGATAAGAAACATATGCCCTTTATTCCATAAGATCCCAAAGCACCTCACCGCACCACTGATACCCGGTCAGTTTCTGTCTAGAGAGCCACTGCCCATGGCACGTTAATGTTTAAACAGGTTCCTAGTTAGAGATTTCATTGTTTGTTCTTTTTATTCATCTTGTGTTGAAGAATCATCATTCTTGCATGTGTGTCCTTAGGGGTGCTCCACAACCCATCCTCCACGCCTCTACTCCAGAGTTCTTGTCAAGGATTGTGTGGTTGAGAAAGAACTAAAGGGAGTTCACCTGTACGTGCTGGATAACCTCATGGCAGGGCACATGCAGGCCGAATGGATGCAAACACACCTACAATGGAGCACATAGGGACGCTAGTCGAAGCTGCTGCTACAGGATTCATGAAATCCTCAACGCGAACACTCATCTCCTTACAGCCAACTGGCAGAGGAACAAAACTGCCTTGCTTTTTTTCTCTCCAAAGGGGACTGTTATGACAATGCAGTACAGACGTTTGCAGCGTCAGTTTCAAGTTTCGCTAAACAAAGGACAGTGAGTTGTTTTGATCAAATACGGAGTTCTGAACTGGCAATTGCATTATAGAGTGGATCAAGCCACTTGATACTTTGCACAGCTGGGTCTGTCTAGGCTTTCACAAAGAGGAATCAGCTGCTTCGTGGTAGCAAAATTGGATATGAAGATTAAGAACAGATTTGCAATTTTAGGCTTCTGGCCAGGAAAAGACCACCAAAAAGATTGCAGTGGTCTGTTCAACATGAAGAGGAGTACCTATCCCGGCATGAATCACTTATGAGACTATTGGATGACGCATGGAGAGGTTCTGGTATGACATCAGCCTCCTGTTTTCGTCTTGTACATAAACTATTGATGAATTCCATCATTGTGTAAAACTTGAGAGTCAAACGTGTTATAACTTCTAACATCATAGGGGCAGAGGTGTCCTCCTTTGAAACTGAGTACAAACTTCAGTTTGACATGCTGTTTTAAACCCATACACTGGAGACGCCACGCAGAGTGATTGCTTAATAAGCGCATTAAACCACATACGGATGAAGAGTTGAAATCACAGCAGGACCAGCCAGGCCAGAATTTAACCTGAATGAAATAGCAACGTGGTATGTTTCAGGGGCTCAATTTGGTCCAAAGAATAAGCAACATTTTTCTCCTCACTGGTGAATTAAAACAATTCTGCCCTGAGGGATGGGTCCCAAGGTTTCCCACTCTCTCTCTTCAGCCTTTAGTTCTAGTTTTGTTCTGAAAGCTGTGCATTAGCTGCTAATCAATGGGAGTGAACTCACCAAGGGAGGCAGCTGACTTTAGCTGCATCAACATCCCATGCCCCAGATGACAGACAGACTTCAAGACGATGACATGAAATTATTCAGTTCAATTGCTGGCAGCACAATTACCCTGATTTATCTTGGGAGTTGCAGCGAGAATACAAGAGATGGACCTTTTGCTTAGCAGAACAACCTGCAAGTCCAAAGCGGAAGTATTTGTTCTGACTCAAATAAATGAGAGTAGATAACCATATGTATATACAAGCCAACCAGTGTTCCCTCTAAGTTTTCCCACACATGTGAGGAATGAATTTTGTTATGTGCACCAATATGGGGGTGACATACAACACACGACCTCCATACTGATGCACATAAAAATCATGGGCTTGGGGTGGGGCCGAGGAGTATAGGGGAGAGGTGAGAGGCTGGGGCAGAGGATTGGGGTGCAGAGCTAGGGGTCCGGCTGGAGGTGCAGGCTCTGAGGTGGGGCCAGGGATGAAGGGTTTGGAGTGCAGGCTGCCCAGAGCTCTCCACAGCTCTCTCCCCACCCACAGCAGCACCTGGGCTGGGGGAAAAAAGCGCCTCTCCCCGAGCTGCGGCCGGTCCATGCTCCCTGCCGCAACCCTCAGCCCCTGCGCAGGGCTTAATAGTCGGCCACGCAGCTTAGAGGGATCTTAGAAGCCAACTCCAGCTTGATTATACTTACTTTGTTTTAATTCAAAGCAGGATTAGCTTTGTGACCTTTGAAAGTTGCCCTTCCTGAGCCAAAACATCACACCACGACATGCTGTGATAATGACCTGGTCTACACTTAAAAGTTAGACCAATATAGGTATTGTGCACAGGGTGTGAAAAATTCATCCCCCAGAGCACCATAGTTAAGCCTACCTAAGTAGATGTGTCTAAGTCAACAGAATTTTTCTGTCAAACTAGCTACTGCTGCTCAGAGACAGATTGGCTATAGTGATGGAGAAATCCCTTTCATCAACGTACAACGCATCTACACTACAGAGTCATAACTGCAGCACCATAACTGCCACTACAGTGCCTGTAGTGTAGAAATGGCCTATGTTAATTGCCCCAAAGACACTTAGATTTGATTTTGAAGGGTCTTTCCTACAAGAACTGGGGTGGGGAAAAATTGCAATTGTCTCCATGGTATTGCTCAGAGCTGTCATTCTGCAATCTCAGATTCAGTTCCTAGGTCCTTCCTCCCTACCTGGATAGAGCTAGGAGGGTTGTGCAGAAGAGCACCTCCAGTCTAACAGGTTCGGGAGGAGTGTGTGTCATTTAACAGAAGCTCCACAAAATCAATTGAAGAGTCTTTTCTGGCCACAGAAGTCTGCTCAGAAAGTGGTTGGCACATGGGACAGGAGGACAGAGAGTCAAGCAAGAGAAGGATATGAAAATCCCCCTCTATTTCTTTTATCATCAGTTGTCCAAAAAATAAGACGACCATAGAGCTACCATGAGAAGATTCTTGCGGGGGTGAAGTATTCTATCCAAACAAATCTGACAGGTGATCATATTAGGACACCTCCACTCCTCCTCATCTTACAATGCTTCCCCTCCCCCCAGTCCCACCCCCAAACACAAACAAAGAGCTAAAGCTATTGGACACCACTCTAGGAAAGTACTCTCTTCACCTATATAAGCTGTCCACAATACCTTGTCAACCAGATAAGCAGCCAAGATGCTAATACCAAATGCCCATGGTACGTCACTAGAAGAGAGGCAAGGAAGACATCTCTCATAGCTGGAGTAAAGAGCACAGCAATCTGCGATCCTGGGATTTATTAATTGCTTTATCACTGACATACTGTTTGGTTGTGAGTAAGCCAGAAACTCTTTGCACTATTGTGCAACCTTCTGTAAAATGCAATAGTACTTCCCCACCTGACTGTGGAATCGTGAGACTGTTTAAAATGTCCTCTGACATAATAGGAAGAAAAGCACTAAATTATGGATTTGGGTCCATAAACCCTGTAATATATTCAATGCTTCTATCACACAGGAATTTGTGTTCAGTCTTAGAATCCAGTTGAGTTACAATCCAAGTGACCATTAGCAACTACTCTGCCCTCCCACCCAAAATAAATTTATGCTTTTAGAAAGCTAATGGAAACTAAAAGTTCAGATAAAATCTTTCATCTGTCTTAAGCCCATTGAAGCAAGCCTAAAGGGAAAAACAGTTCAAGAGAGTTGGCAGATTTTCAAAGAGACATTATTAAGGGCACATGGGCAAACAATCCCACTGTGTAGGAAAGATAGGAAAAATGAGATCTTCAGTGATCTGAACCTCAGAAAGAGTCCTACGAAAAGTGGAAACTAGATCAAATTACAAAAGAGGAATATAAACAAATAGCATAAATATGCAGTGTCAAAATTAGAAAGACCAAGGCACAAAATGAGATTAAATAGCTAGAGACAAACGGTAACAAGAAACCATTTTACAATGCAAGAGAAGAAAAAGGAAGATCAAGGGAAGCCTAGCCCTGTCACTCAATGATGGGGGAAAAACAGTAACTGAAAATGTGGAAATGGCAGAAAGGCTAAATGACATTTTTGTTTCAGCTTTCACCAAAAAGGTTAGTAGCAATTGGGCGTCTAACAGTGAATGCCAGTGAAAATGAGGTAGGATGAGAGGCTAAAATAGGGAAGGGACAAGTTAGATATCTTCAAAATCACAAGGGTCTGATGAAATACGTCCCAGAATACTCAAGGAGCTGACTGAAGAGATACTTGAGGCATTAGCGATTATCTTTGAAAAGTCATGGAAGATCGGAGAGATTCCAGAGGACAGGAAAGGGCAAATGTGTCTCTTGTTATAGATAGAGACTATAAGGACAACCCGGGGAATTGCAGACCAGTCCACTTAACTTCAGTACTCTGAATGGTAATGGAGCAAAAAAATTAAGCAATAATTTTGCAAACACCTAGAAGATAATAAGGTGATAAGTAACAGTCAGCATGGATTTGTCAAGAACAAATCACGCCAAACCAACCTAATAACTTTCTTTGACATGGTAACAAGTCATGTGGATGAGGGGTTGGGGGCGGGGGTGGGGAGTGGTAGACGTGGTATATCTTGACTTTAGTAAGGCTGTTGATACTGTCTCACATGACCTCATAAATAAACTAGGGGAACACAACCTAGAGGGAGAGACTATAAGGTGGGTGCATAACTGGTTGGAAAGCCATTCCCAGAGAATAGTTATCAATGGTTCACAGTCAAGTTGGAAGGGCATAACAACTGGGGTCCCACAGGGATCAGTTCTGGATATGGTTCTGTTCAATATCATCATCAATTATTTAGATAATGTCATAGACAATACATTTATAAAGTTTGTGGATGATACCAAGCTGGGAAGGGTTGCAAGTGCTTTGGAGGTTTGGATTAAAATTCAAAATGATCTGGACAAACTGGAGAAATGCTCTGAAGTAAACAGGATGAAATTTAATAAGGACAAACGCAAAGTACTCCACTTAGGAAAGAACAATCAATTGCACACATGAACAGGAAATGACTGCCTAGGAAGGAGTATTGCAGAAAGGGATCACAGTATGAGTCAACAGAGTAACACTGTTGCAAAAAAGCAAACATTATTCTGGGATGTACTAGCAGGAGTATTGTAAGGAAGATACAAGTAGTAATTCTTCTGCTCTTCTCTGCACTGATTAGGCCTCAAATGGAGTACTGTGTCCAGTTCTGGGTGCCACATTTCAGAAAAGATGTGGATGAACTGGAGATAGTCCAGAGAAGAGCAACAAAAATGAATAAAGGTCTAGAAAACATGACCTATGAGGGAAGATGGGAAAAAAATGGGTTTGTTTAATCTGGAGAAGAAAAGTCTGCAGGGGAAATGACAACACTTTTCAAGTACATAAAAGGTTGTTACAAGGAGAAGGGAGAAAAATTGTTGTTCTTAACCTCGGAGGATAGAACAAAAAACAATGGGTTTAAATTGCAGCAAGGGCAGTTGGACATTAGAAAAAACTTCCTGTCAGGGTAGCTAAACACTGAAATAAATTGCCTAGGGAGGTTGTGCAATCTCTGTTACTAGAGATTTTTAAAAGTGAGTTAGACAAACACCTGCAAGGGGTGATGTAGTTAATATTTAGGCCTGCCATGAGTGCAGGGGACTGGACCAGATGACCTCTCGAGGTCCCTTCCAGTCCTACGATTCTATGAAGTTGGTAGCCAGGGTTCCCTGACGTGAAGAGTAGCTACAGTGAATAATCTCAAAGGATAAATTTCAGCACTAGCATAGAGACCCAGTGGTGTAGGTGCAAAACTTACTACATCCATAGTTTAATATGGTAACAAAACACAAGGAGGATTTTTCCACACAAGCAGTTTGAATCAAGTGTATGTGTTGCGATTCTAGCTCTACATGCGCAAATAGTTTTATATAAATATTTGTCACACAAAACAGCTTAAGCTGCTAACCTGATCTCTGGCAGGAAAGATTTCTTGTAGGCATCTTCAATGCTCTGGAGGTACGCAGGAGACACCTTTTTCTCATGGGGCTAAACACAAAGAAAACAAAACACTGTCAAGCGTGTGTGTTTGTTTTCTTTTTACACGGGTACAGATTCCAGAGATCCCAAGTAGAAGCCATGACTCCCACACCATCTGTTGAAGCACAGCTCCTGCATTAAACAGCCAAACAGTCATTTACATCCACATGGATTTACAAAGACTTCAAAATTACTACTAACATATGGAGTATTTGGGATTACAGAACATTGTATTAACATATAGAACACTACATATGTGGTAAAGGGAATAAGTTGCAGCTGCTGCAAAATCATAGCTTTTCACTGTACTTTTCTGTATGTTCTCTGTAAAGCTGAATGTATTTGTTTTGCAATTGCTTTAATAATGATACCGATGAATAGGATTATCTTGGTATATAAGAGAGTCTGGAAAGACAGAAAAAGGAAAGTACTGCTGAAGAATGCACAAGGCGACACTCCTCTACCAACCTGAGATGAAAGGTGGAGGAATCTCAGTTTTTCTAAGCTTACAGAGACAGAATTACCAATCAATAACAGGCTCTACACAGATAACTAATCCTACTCACCTGCACATTTAAGGAAAAGTTATGTATAATCACCTGGTTAAAAAAAAGGGGAGATTTCCCACATTGATCCTTTCAGCAAGTTGATCTGAATGGGCTGCCTAACCATCATTTCTTCTCTTGAGGTTTGATTAGGACATGCATGGTTACAACGTGCACCCCATATATAATCCTCCCTAATTTTTAGGCAGACAGATCAGCATCAGTGCACTCAATACAAAGCCGAAGAACTTTTTCTTATAAGTGGACTGCAAATCTACTGTCAAGGGGTTCCCCATCAATGGCAAGCAACAATTACTCTCTATAGCTCTTTCATCACATTTTCTGAGTGCACGGTTCATCACAATTTCCTGCTTCCCTTAAGAGCAGATGTGTTCTGTTCTTTCCCTATCCATTTACAGCCTGATCTGCCTGTGAGGTACAGAACGCCCTCACCTGTATCTCAGAGATGGTGTGCAGCACCTTGGGGAATTAGGCTCCTCAGTTAGTTGAACACACAGAGGTACTTCACTATTCCAAGCCTCTAATTACTGTTTAGTCAATGCCATTAATGTAAACGGACAGAAGAGATCCAGGGGATGCTGCTAACAAACAATAAATACATTAACCCTTCAAGGCCTCTACCCCCTGAGAAATGTTATTGTAGGAGCAGTTTGTGCCGGACTAAAAAGGACTGCAGGGTCAAGGAGACCAGTTCTATTTTCCCCAAGATGAGGAGAGGGAGATAAAAATTAGAAGGCTTCATAAGGTGTCATTCAAAAAAACCAGCTTAATTTAAAGGGAGAAGCTCTCCTTTAGTTAAGAAACAGCCCATTATTACTGTTGCATAAAATAATAGCCTTTTCTTTAAACGAAAAGGTAATGTTCAGCCACGGTTTGAATATCTGAGGGGCATTTTATTATATTTAAAGTGCAAGACTGTGATATATAAAGCAACTCAGGCCAGTGACAAACCAACCATAGCAGAATGTTCTCATAGTGAAGTTAATCACAGGCAACTTTTTGGGCTTTTTAATTTTTCACTACATATACACTTTTCCTTGGCAATGGTCAACTTTGCTTTGACAAGAGCGCAGTCCTTTCCAAGCCTGTCAGCAAAGCTGCCCTCCGAGACGCTCTAACGTACACACAAAGGGCTTTGGAAAACAGATGTGGCCAAACGTTTGTAGATATCTGAATAAAAGGCTTTTTTTAAAAAAATTAGACTTCTCATGGTTAAATTCCTCACCTCAGATCCAATTTCCTATAACCTTTGAACAAGGTGCAGGTGCATCATTTGGCTCTTGTAGCACATCTGGGAACAATTACGGATACATAGCCCAATCCTGTGTATGTGGGGGGCGGGAGAGAACTAGTTCAGATGATCTGTTAAATGTAAACACTCCACAGCTCTCCTGCTCTCAGACTGTGTTACTGACCCAATTTTCTGAAACCATTAAGGGGTAATTTTAAAACATGTTGCTACAGAACACCAGAAGTCAAAGCATTCAAGAAAATGGTTATTCTTTTTTCAGTACCATATGTTAACAATAGGCAGATTCTCTCTGTTCTCCCACAGAAACTATCCTGCTTTTAGAAGACTTTGAAAGCAAACAAAAGGGAGAACACTCTTGAGTGTCACAGAATATCACAGTTTCAGGAGAGTTCAGGTACCAGAATTTGGGGCTAGGAAGTGAAATCATTTCTATGTTTCAATGAACAATTGAAATAATAGCCAAGTCTCTAATGAGCTGGCCTTAAGAGCTAACAGCAAGGCCCCCTGATTTCTGCAGCATGTGGAAACCTCTATGGCAATTTCATTTAAATATAAAAAAAGATTTTTACTAAATCAAAGATGAAAGTTAATAGCAATCAGTACAGCAGCCCTCATGTTATTTATCTGAATACCAAGTTCCATTCATTTTACACTGAGCACATGCTGATGATATAGAACTGCACCCTAAGGATTGTCAGAAGGGGAGGCTGCAGTTGAGTAGGGAGGTTGCTATGGTTTTTGGAATAAGCCCATTCAGAGCAGGATGTTTGTACTACAATGATTAGCCATGAAGGCCAGGATTTCCAATAGAAGTCAGGCATCTAATTCCCCTGGGCTCCTTGGGAAATTCCAGCCAAAAGAGTTTGTAGTACACACTTTTTAACAGTGAGTCAACTTTCTGCAGCGGCAGAAGTGCCCCGGGGATATAGTCAGAGCAGATACACCAGGCTAATTGCATGCCCAGGAAGACAGAACCTCACTGATGGGACTCTGAACATTTCCGAAGGTCATCTTCACAAGAGGACAAAACATTATTAAGAAAAAAAAAAATTAGATTCTGGAGCACAATTCTGAAGCAGCAGGACAGACTGCAGCAAGTTCCACAGCTGCATGATTCATGCACAGGGCCCTGATCATGACATTTTCACACACAAAAAAAGCATGTTAATAGCTAGAATTACCGTTCCTTTCTCTTGGATCCTTTTCTGTACCTCAGAGACTGGTACATCAATATAGATCACCAAATGAGGAGGCAGGAATTCACAGATACTGATGCCCTTGACTTCATTATAATGATCAACACCTAAGAAACCAAAACAAGAGCAGAGAATTCCTTAACTGGAGAATACAGATGGTTCTGTATTTCTATGTATGTAACTTGCTCAGCAACAGAAAAGAATCAATTTGATTTTTATCTCCATCATCCCACCCACCAGGTAAATGATCAATAAAGTCTCTTGAAAGGATTCTGTCAGCATTTGTAACTGCATTGCATTTTCAGGGACGTGTGAAGTGTAGAAGAGTTTATGAAGTCTTATGTCTCTGTAAAGATTTCAGCCAAAATACACAGTTCAGGTTGGGTTTTTCCCCCAGGCAAGGGGTTTTAGTGAATTTAAAGCTGAAATAGCCTTATTGAAATAGAAAATAAGCAACAAATATTAGTCTTTCATATGCCACCATTGCATTATAGGGTTTACCTTTGATTTAAATGTTGCCAGATTCACTGCGGTCGTTATTAACAGGAAGAGTCCCAGCCTAACAAGCCACAAATCCCAGTTCCCTTTAATTATTTTGCATTAGCCCTTTTGCCCCCCAACCCTCCCTCCTTTCACGAACGTGCAAAAAGGTGATCTTTCCCCAACCTGCACAGGTCGGTTCTTATATAAACAGCAGAGAGCACTGGCAAAGGCAGTTGTAGAGATTGCCTGGAGGCAGCAGACTGCTACCTCCAGTAGCCACTGCCACAGTATGAGAACAGCTGCACCCACTGAGAATAAGGCAGCAGGACAAAGGGGGCCTCTAGAGAGAATGATGGGTTCTAAGGAGTCTAGAGAAGAAAAGGAGGAATAATCACATCATGTCACTTCACAAAAAAAAATCCTATCCCATCTTCAAGAAATGTGAGTGGAAGCATGAGAGGCACATCTGCCCTCCCACAACACACAGACATCTCAGAGGAAGGGACATGTTGTCAAGGTGCCCAGCATCTGCGTGCACTGAGCTGTGAGCTCAGCGTTCCCTTCCAATACAGGCCGTGGAGCTGTGATTCTCAACTTATTGCACATTGTTGGCTGCATATTTGGCCCACAACGTGTCACCTGGACCGCAGGGGCGGGCTGGCTGTCTGCCCCGGACCCTGGAGTTTGCAGAGCCAGGCGGCTGCCCAGACCGCAACCCAGCTGCCCTGGGCAGTGGAGCAGCCTGGTCCACTCTGCGCCAGGCAGCCGGGAATCTGGGGGACCCTGGCACGCGGGTCGGCCTTTAGCACACAGCTGAGTGGGGCTGCAACTTTGAGCTAATTGGGTGGCATGCAGTTCACAGGCCAAGAACAGGTGCTCTACTGCTACTTTTCCAACAGCTCTGTGCGCTCTCATTGGGAAAGAAGTTAGACCTGGCGGTGACTACCCAGGTTAAGCACCCAAGCTAGCTTAGTCCAGGTGTAAGCATTCCCACAACGAAGCCATATTGTGTCCGCAGAGCTTCTACACTTTCCCCTTACAGGTCGGGGGAAACAGCCCAAGGTTCTTTGGGAAGAGAAGCTTTAGGGCTCTTTCCCAGTCAATTGTGGGAGAATCTATCTGTACTTTGCAAAGAATTGTGGGAAAGCATGGAAGGAAGGACACTCACAGGAAGGGGAGAGCACCCTGAATGTCATCATGTCTCTTGAAACAAAATCACTGAGCTTTTGGTGATATAAACAAGGACAGAAGCCATCTTTGGCATCCATCACTAGACAGATACAAGCTGAGAAAGATGGGTCTTTCACCTCTCACTAAATATCAAAAACAGTAAGGCACTGATTCAAAGAGAGTCATTTAAGTATATAGAGCAGCATTTCTCAAACTGGGGTCTGGACCAAAAAGTGGATTGAAAACCTATTGAGGGGAGGGGGGGTCAGTGTATTTCACCCTTACTTCTGTGCTGCCTTCAGAGGTGGGTGGCCAGAGAGCAGCTGCTGCTAGCTGGGCTCCCAGCTCTGAAGGCAGCGCTGCCAACCACCAATAGCGCAGAAGTAAGAGTGGCATATTGAATAGCTGCTAGGGTTGAAGATGGAGGCCCTGTCCCCCTCAAACCTGAAGAGTTATTCATTGCTGTGGGTAAAACATGCACAGTAAGTTCCTCCCCCAGAAAAAGCTTCACACACATACACACCAGAATACATTCCGTGCCTCCCCGTTTGAGAGGCTCTGGTCTAGCACACAGACACTTTGGGGTGTGACCTGCAGCATGGGAACTAGGAGAGCAAAACATTGTGAGGCATGCAGCATTACAAATAAGAGGTGACAACTCCGCACTGGTCTGCACTGCACCCCACAATGTGACAGTGGTCTTTTGCAACAGGTGATTTTGTTTTTAATCAAATCCAACAGCAATCAGACAAGACATTCGAAACATACAGGGTAAGATAGACAAGAGGTTTTCACTTTCTGAAAAAAGTTTAACTGTTAGGAAACATCACTTCAGAAACAAACTCCAAACTGTGCTATTATCTGTATTATCCACCTGTACTTGACAAAAACCACCATGCAAGAACTGATTTTGGGGAAGGTCTGACGCTTCATTTCAGAGCAATTTCTACAGACTTCTGAATCTTTCAGTAACCCATGAGCTCCCCCCTTCGAGCTTCTAAGGACCATTCTCAGCTAGTATTGAATATTCCTGCCTGGCTCAAGAAGCTGCCTCACTTCTGGTTTTAAAGTTTGAGTCTATGAGAAGGGACCATCACAATCATCTAGTCTGACCTCATGCACATTGCAGGCCCCACAACCTCACCCACCCACTCCCCTAACCTCCGGCTGAGTTACTGAATCCTCAAATCATGATTTAAAGACTTCAGGTGACAGAGAATTCACCATTTACATTAGTTTAAAGCCATAGGAAAGCAAAAACCCCTCAAGGTCTCTGCCATTCTGACACGGGAAAATTTCTTCCCTGCCCAAAACACGGCAACCAGTTAGACCCTGAGCATGTGGGTAAAATCCACCAGACACACACCTGGGAAAGAATTCTCTGTAGTAACTCAGAGCCCTCCCCATCTAGTGTCCCATCACCAGATGCAAGAGATTTTTGCTTCTGCCTGTCACAGACTGCCTACATGCTCAATGTAGGCTCTCTCATCATCCCCTCCCCTCCTCAAAATTACCAAGCTCGGTCTTGACCGCAGTTAGGTTTTTTTGCCCTCACTGCTCCCCTTGGAAGGCTGCACCAGAAATTCATTCCTCTGATGGTTAGAAGCCATCTAATTTCAAGACTAAACTTAACAGCCAGATAATAGCCATTTGTTCTTGTGTCCACGTTGGTGCTTAACTTAAATAACTCCTCTCCCTCCCTAGTATTTATCCTTCCAATGTATTTACAGAGAGCAATCACAGCCAGCCCCCCCACCCTCCTACACGTCAGCCTTCGTTTAGTTATGCTAAACAAACCAAGATCTAAAGTCTCCTCTAATAAGGCAGGTTTTCCCGTCCTCAGATCATCCTAGTAGCCCTTCTCTGCAACTGTTGCAGTTTGAATTCTTCTTACACACAATATTCTAGATGAAGTTTCACCAGTGCCTTGTATAATGGTACTAACACTTTCTTGTCTCTACTGGTAATTCCACGCCTGATGCATTAGGATGCATTAGCCTTTTTCACAGCTGAATCACATTGGTGGCTCATAGTCATCCTGTGATCTACCAATACATCCAGGTCTTTCTCCTCCTCTATCCCTTCCAAATGATAAATCCCCGTTTTATAGCAAAAATTCTTGTTGTTAGTTCAACTTCTGAGTTGAACTATCTCAATAATTCCATTGGGGGCAGGGAAGGCAGGCACCAGATGCAGCATGGTCAAGTGCACTGAGCAGAGAGCTGGAAGCCAGAAACGCCTGAGTTTTATTCGCAGCTTTGTGACAGTGTGGATTTAACAACACTGTATTGTATCTGTCTCCTGCCCGCTGATCACCAAATTAGCTCTTTCTCCTAATCCGCTCCTTTCCCTTGCAGATCTACTCAGGGAATATTTTCCATAGCAATAGATTACGATTTCATGAAAGAACCAAAAAATTACAATATCACTGAAGCCAGGCAAGACTAAGGGAATAACCATAGGAGAACTGTCCTGTATATACATGCAGATGTTGTGATAAAAAGTGCGAAAAGAAATGTAAAAGAACATTACATCACAGATTGAGGGGCTTGGGTAATCATTAAAAAGACTGTAGAAACAACTTTGTTTGATTTGTAAGGAATCCCTTTAAACACGGTCACAAGATGGCTTGCCCTTTGAGTGGAACTGGGCCTAGCCCTAATCAGCTGTCTCCCAGCTGGTGCTATGTGGCCAGAGATCAGGTAACAGCTTGAAGATCACCTGGTCCTCATAAGAGGCAGCAAGAGCATAATTAGGGGGAGAGTTGAAAAGAATAGGAGAGCTTCTGCAGATGTTCCCAAATCAGGGAAAGGAACAAAATTGACAGCAGGAACTTGTGTTCAACCATTTTAATGTTAAAGAAATAAAACTGAAGCACTGAAGAAAAGGGACTGGAATCCTGCAGCTAGAGAGTTCTTGGCATACAGGTCAGCAGCATGGCCCACTGGCTAAATGACACCTTGAGACATTAAGGATTCAGACTTGCTGCCTTTCCACCTGTTTACATGGCCATCGTATTCCTCACACACAGTGTTACAAATTAAGTTTCTTTTTGCAGATAGAGACTTACATCTTTTGTGGATATAGCCTTGTTTAAACATCGCCTCCACGAACACAAAGTCGCTGTAGATGGAGCGTTCCATCACTATGCCTTGTCCTATGATTACAAACAGGTTCTAATCATGAAAGGTTCAATAAAACTATGCTGCAACAACATCTCAAGTCATATCTATTAGATAATAAGCAACAGTCAGGCTCTTACAATCACATCATCATGGAACACACACTCCCCCGAGCAAGTTAATGTACCAAAGGAGTAAAGATTTCACCCTTCAACTACTGAACGTATCTATTGATCAGTTCTATTCAGGTTTTTATACCACAACTATCACCATGATATCCAAGTACCTTCCAATAATGCAACAAGCAATACATCATGAGGAGAGCCCCATCTGAAATGTAGTTTGTTAAAGTGAAGGCAAGGATATTATTGTTCCTCCTCATAGGAAAGTGCTCTCATAGCTAAAATTCATGTTGGGCACCCAGATACATGTATTTCTAGGGTAACACTCACTGTAGTAACAAACATAGCAGGTGCAAGATGGCTGAGTTAATGCTGCTGCTGTAACCTTAAAGTATAGCTAGGGTACAAAAGTGGCTATAGAAATAGCAACATCTTTCCTAACCAATCTGTTCTTCTCATTTGCTTACTTTACACTGATTACAATAAGATTGTTCATGTTTATCTCTGTTAATGAGGCAAATCTGGTACAGCTATAGAAGAGGGAGACAGATATTTTTTTCTGGCTTACACATCACAGAATCTGTTTTCTTGGTGATGTGTGAGCCAGAAACACCACAGCTTAACTTTCAGATTCCAAGTCAAGCTTGCAGGACTGGATGTTAGAAACTGCCCCCCTCCCCTCTTAGCTTCCAGAGCAATTCGGCTTAGTCAGAGTGGCCACAGGTATGGACCCTTACAAGGCAATGTGCATTTTTATCCTGAAAGATGACTGTACAATTTGAGTTATATATTTTAGGACTTTGATTTTAACTGTGCCACCTTAATGATTATATTCAAAAAGCCACATTAACATTTCTAAGTGCAGTTTCCTCTGAAAAATTCTGCCACACTGACCTGACAGATTATCAACGTAACTCCACCCTCCCTCTGAAAGAACTAATGAAGCTCACCAACACTGTGACGCCTGTTGTTTTGTTCTTTAATCATTCAGAAGGTTTCTCATTTTTGAGCACTACTTTAAAATAAAAAGGGACTATTAAAAAACTAATGGAATAATGAGATTTTATATTTTAACACACAGTTTTGGGGGGCAGCCAAACAGTTTAAGGCAGCTTAATCAGTTTAACAACTCTAGAATCCAAATTCTCCAATTAATTTAGAAACCAAACTTAACCTGTGGACAGGAGGAGCTCCAGTGCATCAGAATACTGTAAAACACGGTTACTGTACAACCAGGCTTGCAGGCGATACGAATGTCCATCAGGACATTTGGGATCATCGTAAAATTTCTCTAGACTACAATGACCATTAAATTTCTCATCCAGTAGTGTTCCATCTCCTGTGACCCTGTCCAAATAATGGACATCTGCTTCTGGGAAATACCGCATACCTGAGACAAAAAGGAATCAAGATCATAAAATTGTTTGCTCTGGTTTAAACTGGACATTTCCTATTCATTTTAGTTATTTTTAAAACTGTAGTTTAAAGTAAAAATTTTATTTACAAGCATACATAACTCATATCCACAAGTTCTGAGCAAAATATTACTACACTGTGCTCTCCAATGAATTTCACCATGCCATCATGATTAAAGATGCACGACTAAGTTAAAAACTATATTTTTCAGTTTCTTCTTCAAAATGGCCTCTAACTTGTTGTTCTCAGCAGCTGTTTTCCTGTCCACCATTCTTATAACCTGACTGTTGCTGAGAGAATATTCTTACTGCAGTGTAACCCAAGACAGCCTACTGAGAAAACTCCCACTGACTTCCTTAGAGCCAGGATTTCTTCCAACACACCTACAATTGCCCACACATTTGGAAAATGTGACATCTGAAAATCCCAGTTTGCCATGTATTTGGTATTCTCATTGCCAGTCAAACCACTATATCAACTGTGGCAGAAAAGAACTATTCAAGCCATCCCAAACCACTGATACTTGATGAATCAGTACCTTTGCTTGTACAAGGATTGCAATAATGTGTTATGTTCCATAAAATATTACAGAGGACAGAAAAAGAATAAGCCATACCTAACTTTTCTGCTATTTGTTGTGCAAGTTTGCTCTTCCCAGAAGATAAATTGCCATCCACAGTAAAGATTTTGCTGTATTTATTGAACTTTGTAGTAGTTCTCTCGCCCAGAATATATGACCAAAAGCCATACCGCAACTTCTGCTGAGAGCTCATGTGAATTTTTGCCTGCAAGAGAACAAAACCAAACTAATGAATTCAAGTTGTTGATTTTAAAATAATATTTATATTAATACAATGACCCAGAGGCCCCAATCAGTATCAATGCCCATATTAGTGTGTATAGCACCTAACATAATTAAAGGCATCATTCCGGCCTATGAGAGTTTACAGTTGTAGGACCTGATCTTGTAATCAGATCCACAAGAGTACAACCGTCTGCCCTGCAGACCTGATTGTAGAATCAGGAGCTATTAAATGATTATGTTTAACTGTGGCATAACCCAGAAAGTGAAGAAAATATTCAGTAGAAATCGTGAATGATTTAAAGTGATTGAATAGATTGCCACAAAAAAGGACTTGACTAGAAGAAAAGAATTGATATCCCTAGTCTAAAAAAGGGCCAAAAATCTTTAATGACTTATTTTAAGGGACAATTTATTTACAACTAATTCTATACACATGTATGTCCACTACTCAGTTTAAGGTCACCAGAGACCATCCTGATCCTCTTGTCAAATCTTTTGCTTACCAGGCCACAGAATCTTACACAGTAATTACTGCATCTGATGAGCCATAACACATATTTCAGAAAGACATACCGATCTGTTTTAAAGATTTCAAGCAACAGAGAAACCATCACATCCTTAGATAAGCTGTTTGAATGGTCAATTGCCTTCAGTGTTAAAAATTTGCCCCCAATTTCTACTTCAAAATTGTCAAGCTCCAACCATCGGATCTCCTTATATGCCTTTTTCTACTAACAGGCCATCTATTAACAAAAAGTGCTTCTCTGTGTTCATACTTGCAGACAATGACCGAGTCACCTCTTGACCCTCCTTTGGATAAACGAAATAGATTGAGTTTCCTTAGTCTCTCATTATATGGAAGGTTTCCAGATTTCTAATGATTCTTGGAGTTCTCGTCTGAATCCATTTCAATCTTTCCAATTCCTTTCTGAAGTGTAGACATCAAGACTGGACCCGGCATTCTAGTAATGCTCTCATTGGTGACTACATACAGAGGTAATACTTAGAGCCCTGGAAATCCATGGACCATTTCTACGAAGGGCAGCACGGATGCGAAACAAATTTTGGATCCGCACAGGGCTCTGACGGTAAGAGCCATGCGGGCAGCTATGTGGAACTGCAGCACAGATCCTACGACTGCCTTCAGCAGGGTCTGGGTGGCGAGGACACTAGACGGGGGCACTGCTTGGATCCCACACGCAGGCCAGGTGGAGGGTCCACCATGGGTCCCCACAGCTCTATCTGTCTGCCTCTTACTGTGGCCAGGCTGCAGCTCAGAGTTCTCCCTGCTGTCCGCCGGAGTGGAGAGCAATGCTGGCAGCTGTAGGGAGCCTGGGTCCCTCCACCTGCCCGGGGCAGGGACACTGAGCAGAGAGACTGCAGGGCAGAGGCATTGGGCAGTCAAGGGCAGGTGGATAGTCCACGACTCTGCTTGGACTCCCTACAGCCGCCTGCATCCCTCCCCGATCGGGCTCCAGCAGGGGGATGCCTGGGAGCCTCAGCTCGGCCCCCACTGTAGAGCCGTACAAATCCATGGATATTAGCAAATAATTTTTGTGGATAGTGAATTGGATGTGGATACACATTTGTGTATCCGCACAGAACTCTAATAATACCACCTCCATATTCCCACTTGCTATTCCCCTGTTTACACATCAGAGGATCATCTTTACTTTGAGCTACAGCACTTCACTGGAAGCTCTTGTTCAATTGGTTGTCTACCATGACCCATAACTACGTTTCAGAATCAATGCATTCCAGGATACAGGACCCTTTATCTTATAAGCGTGACCTACACTTTTTGTTTCTAGAGGTCCAACACTTCATATGGCTATTCTAAAACACGTGTTCTTCAACTGAGCCTTTTTCCACTGAATCTCGATTATTCTGTATGACTGACGCCATCCCCATCATTATCTACCGCTCAGCCAATAAGAACAACATCTGCAAACTTTATCAACAATGATTTTAAACTTCTCCCAAGTCACTAAAAAAGCTATTGAACAGCATCAGTGGGATCTGCTAAAAATACCCCCATTGGATGAGGATTCCCCACACATAATTATTTCGTGATTTGTCAGTTAACCAGTTTCCAGTCCATGTAATATGAGCTACATCGCTATGTTAGTGCTATGTAAGCGATTATATTCTATGCAACAGCATGTGCACTTTTAGAGATTTACAATTAAACTGATCAACCCGCACAGTCTAATAATGCCCTACTTGTTCATTACAAACAGCTTCCCCTCCCATACACAGAGGTCATTAAAAATTTTTTTACTAATTTTTTCATCATCATCAAAAAGAACGGGCAAGAAGATTGTGTATTTAAAGTGGTAAAAATTAACAACATTTCTGCAAGACTGAACTCTTAAATGTAGAATTCAGGCTAGTCTATACAAAAATAAAAAGTGCTTTGCTACTCTATAGTACCTTCCACTCAAAGCTTCCTAAGCACTTTCCAAACAGGGGTGAATCAAGCCTCAAGCCTTTGGAATAGCACCATCGTAGTGTATCAGGGGCTCCATTTTACAGATAAAAAATGGTGTTAGAGTAGTGAAATGACTTGTGGAAGGAAATCTGTGTCAGAGCAAAGAGCAGAATGCTGACTTTCTGACTCCCAGCCCCGTGTCTAACAACAAAACCATTTTTCCTGTCCAAGTGATGTGCTAATGATTTCGTGTAACATGTAGCCAAATTCTTAGAAAACACAAGGAACGTCTTCAGATTTGTAATGAATTCCAGGTTAGAATATGAATTAAGTTCACCTATATGTGCGTGCATATTTTCTCTATATCTATATAAAATGTGGGTGCCAAACATGAATTGTATAAAGGATTGTCAGGTCACTTTTTTACTCTGAACC
>ML677394.1:2520011-2619163 GCA_007922305.1 Dermatemys mawii | reverse complement strand
CATGATCCCTAAAATCTGTTAGTCTATAAGGTGCCACAAGACTCTTTATCACTTCTGTGGTATCCAGTCACTTGCGACAGCAAGATGCGATACCGATCCAATGCTCACTCCTCCCCAGGATTATTACTAAACACGGACTGAGGTAACATTTGAAGGACACAAAAAGTCACAGAAATTTAAGGCCAGAAAGGACTCGTCCCGCCTCCTGTCGATCACCACCATGACCCAGCCCCTGCACATCAAACCCAGCCACCGAAACGCCACCTAAGCGTTACAGCCTACACAAGACTCCACTATTCCGTGCCACAAGCAGCGCACAAGAGGGACGAAGCGACACCAGTGCCCGAGCCTCCCTCCCCCCTCCCCCAAGGGCGGGAACTTCTCCCCAGAGGACCCTGGCGAGCGACCCACACCCGGTCAGGCGGTCCCGCCCCCCCCCCCCCCCCCCCCCCCCCCCCCGTCCCCCCCGGGGCGGCGGCCCCCGCCCCCCCCCCGCCCCCCCCAATCACGGCCCGTCTGTCCTGGTGGAAATTCCCCCGCCCGCCCCGCACGGGGACCAGCGAGACGCCGACACGGGAGCGGGGCCCGGCCTGCCAGGCGCTGCCCGGCTCCACAGCGCCCAGCCCCCGCCCTCACCACTCGCAGGGCGCCGGGCCCCGGGCGAAGCCGGGCGGCCGCAGCCGCGGGGCGGGCGAGCTTCCCCAGCCGCAAGGACATCGCGGACCCAACACAGCAGCGGAGGGACGCTCTTCCGCTGCGACGAACGCGACGCCAACAGCGGAAGGACCCTCAGGCGGGGGCCTAAGCGGCTTCCGGCGCACAGATGACGTCAGAGGACCAGGTGAATAGGTGGCTGCGGCGAGCGCCTGTATGGAGAGGGAGAGTTCCCTCCTTCCAGTCTCTCGTTCGCTTAGTTCCTCTCCCCTCACCACCCTCCCGCCATAGGGAGTGCCCAGTCGGCCGAGTGTGGGGAGCTCCGGGTCCTACGGCTTCGCCAGGGGGGCCCCCGCCCGCCTAGGGGGGCCCCGTGGGACGAGCTGCAGCATGGCCCAGGCCCCCGGAGACCCAACTTCAAGTCCCTGCTCTCTGCCCCAAACTGCCCCTGTGTGACCTTGTCCAAAGAAAAGCGCCAGTCTCTTCGTGCCTCAGTTTCCCCAAGTGCTCCGCTGCTGCCCTGCCTCTTGGGGCGGAGAGGAGGGGGAGAGCGATTGAAGAGCAGGGCGGGATCAGCTGCTGCACTGATGGGGGCTGGATAAAATTCCTGTGGGACAGGGTGTAATGATGCACTCCCTATGTCACCCCAGATGAGCAGCCCACTGCACTTGCCGGGGTGGGGTAGCTCAGCTGTAGGGCCACCCCTTATTTCTTAGCCCTGTGGACATGCATGGCCCTGCCCAGAACAAAGTGCAGACAAGGGCCCTGCCATGTCTTCAGAGAGCTTACTTGCTAAGGCCACTGTCCTGCAGTCAGCTCCACTGGGGAGTCCCTCTGCCCCCTGGACCCACCCAAATACCATTTGAAATCACAGGACCTTGCATGAGTACACGAGTCTCCCTGCCCATTGCTCTAGGGCAGCTGTAACCAATGTTAATTTCCAAATTCCCTCCACTGTTTAACCTTTAAAGTGCAGACATGCTGCCCCAAACAGCACGGACACCTTGCATACAGTATTAAAGAAAAATAAAGCTATGGCAATCATCATAGGTTAAGTATTCAAGTCTGACACCATACTTAATACAATTCAACTTTGGGAGTGGTTGGGTGTGACAAGCTACACAAGGATTGCCCGACAGTAAAAAGAAACGTTTCAGGTTATCTGTCAGAGGTAGGTATAATCAACACAGGACAGAGCTACATGCCCATTTCTTTATCACTACTGTCCATTCCTGTTCTGGTGGCAAGTTTCTGCATAGTGTGATGCCACCTTTGCCATGTATTTCCTAGGATTAGGCACAGGTTTTCCCACCAAGGTGTGGACTAGCTGTGTACCAACATACTTGTAGCATTTAGTGTTGCAAATAGGGGAAGATACAGTGAGGAGGATGCATAGTTCTTATCTTTGTTTGGGGGACTCTGCATGTGAGGGCATGCATGCACAACAATAAAAATTTGGCCACTTTTGGAGAGGCACTTTCTGGGGCCCCCACAGCTGGAGGAGCTGGTTCCCCCCAGGCCTAGGAACTATCATCCCCCGGCACGGCCCCGGAGAAGCTCACTGGCCCCGAAGGAATTCTGTGGCTCCACTGATTGCCCCTGCTTATCCTACTTGCACACGCCCCTGTCTGCATTCACACTTGCCAGAGTCCTTTTTTGTTTTTAGAGGTACAAACAGCTGTGAACTATCCAGGAAAGGGCTGGACATTACAGAGCACATGGTTTAGGGAAAAACTGAGATTGGGACTGTGTTGGGCTCACCTTGTTGGTTGTAACCAAGGCTGGTGGAAGCCAGAGTGGGGCTGTAGACAGGCTGCTGGGGTCAGGGCTGAACCAGGGCTGTGTAAACCCACAGACACTTCAGGGTGTAACTTGCATGTTTGCAGGCTGGTTGGGAGCATCCCAGGTTGGGAGCTACAGCAGCAAAGCATCGTGAGTCACTCAGGTTTGCAGGGCAAGAAGCAACACAACCCTTCACTGGTCTGGATTGCCCTCCGAACCCTGTCACGCTCTCTGAAAGCAGAACTAAATGGGAAGCCAAGGAGAGGGAGGAATTTATAAATAAGAGGAGTTGCAGCCGGATGATGGAGCTCAGCAATTGAGCTGTTACTATTGTATTCCAGTGACTTTGCCCCCTTTGTTGGATTTTGACTTTCTCCCCAGCTTAGAAATACCTTTATTTGCAAGTGTTACTGTATAATGGAGCGTCAGGAAAAGAAACTATAATGATGTAATAGGTATATGGCACTATCCCCTGGACACTGGGCTTCACATGAACTGGTCCATCAGAGATAACGTTTGCAGTGTTGATATAGCCACGCTGGTCCCAGAATATGAGAGATAAAGTAGGTGAGGTAATATCTCTTACTGGACCAACTTCTGTTGGGCCTCACCTATCTTGTCTCTATCAGAGATAATGTAAATCTTGGTAATATTATGTGCTGTATAATCCTCCTAATTTCCCCATCATTTTAGTATCCAAAAACTAGCTCTACAGCCCATCGAAGTCAAAGGGAGCATTAACTTCCAGGGGCTCTGCAGCAGTTGCTAAATGCTTTAGAGTCATCAGTTTTTCGGAAACTCGGATCTTTCACTGTAGATTGACTGTTTGTTCCTGTTTAGTCTTCTGTGATGTGATGTAGCCTAACACGGAACATGTTGTGTCTGTCGTGTCTCTTTACATTAGCCCACAGGTGATGAGATGTGAAGGATGCAGTCACTGTGCTGCTGCTGTCTCCCATCCCCAGTGATCAGCTGGATGGTCTGGAAAGATCAAAGAAATGCCAGATTTCATGGCTGTGAAACTCGCTATTATCCATGAAAAGATGAGCTCAGAATACCATGGGACCTTCAAAACAGTTAGAATCCAGTTCAGACAGTCTACTGCACCAGTCCAGGTGATGTCAAGATCTCCAAACATTTATTTTCCTCAAGTTTTTCCATTCTGTTTTCCAGCTGTTGAAATTCCTTGTAGTCAGGAATTTGCTCCCCACTCCTGATGTAAGCTTTGCTTGCCACATACCCTGGTCTTCATCATTTTGAGTCATGCTTACCTTTGAACAGGTACAAAATCCATCTTCAGTAGGACTTGTCTGTATAGATCTAAGGGCAGTGTGTGGTCCCAGTTTTGTAAGAACTGTTATTTGTGCCTTTTGAGTGTTTTCTTTCAGATGAGTTGTAAAACCGAGGTCTTCCCCATTTGTGTCCACAACAATGAGGGAACAATTCCATGTCACTTACGTAAAAGAAGTGTTCTGTCCAGATTCCAGGCAGTGTAAATATATTCTTTCTCCCTGAACTGCCCTATAGGCATAACTGGATACAATATTAATTTCCAGTTCTAATCTCTTGTGGAGGGGTTGCTAGGTGAGGGTAAAAAGCTGCAACCTTCCAGCCAAGCGGAGAGGATTCTTCCATTTCTTTGTATGTATTGAGCAAAATCTTGCCCACCACTGCATGAGCGTGTTGGTGAATTGTGACCCTCCTCCCGCGACCCTTCCCCGCCCCCCACAGCAATAGGCAGGACTAGAAAACACTGCTCAAGTGAGCAGTAGTTTAAAATGAGCTGTAGGTTGGAGGACGAGACAGTGCCTCAGCTGGTGCCCCCCAAGGGGCATGCTTTGCTGTCTTGAGGATGTCAAGTTCTAGGCAGGGCTGAGCAGGAAATGGTTTTCTCTCCTGCGAGAATTTGAAAAATGTTCTCATCTTGAATCAGGACTGTAACAAGGTGGCTTTCCCAAGGGGCTGGAGAGCCTGGGGCTAAGCCACCCCTGATTACAGGATGATCCTCAACTGAGAGGTATCTGATCATTCCTGGGGTCAGGTTTAAGTGCTGGTTTAAGATGGTCAGTGAGGACAGGAGGAAAGGTACCTAACACAGGATAATGTTTAGTTCTTTTCATCCATAGAGCTGAAAGCCAGGTCACTTTTTTCATTTCACAGAGCGGGGTGGGGAGACTGAGGTGGGAATTGACTTGAATGACCACCCAGCAGCGTAATAGCAGCACTCGGACTAGACCCTTAAGCTTCTTACCTGTTAGTCTACTACTACAGCCACTCAGCCGTACCTTAACAGAGCTCACTTTAGTGAGAGACGGAGCTCATCTATACTTGCAAAGAGCTGAGTTTGCTGTTGAAGATCTCCAGTAAATCCTTTTTGATCTCAGATTGGGGAAATGGGGCAGACAAGGCCAAAAATGTTTTCAGAATGGTTTACAAAAACTGTTGTAGATTGTCTTTATTTAGACTGTAGCCCAAATATGTGTAGCAAGTCCTTGCTGTAAAAGAGGCACATGTTAGTCTGATCCCCATGGGGCTTGCTACTCAAACAATAAAGGCAATAAAACCGAAAAAGCCACCTCCAACACTGGAAGGCTGGGAAATGTGGTGGACTAAAATACAAAACGTGTGGGCTACAGACTCTTTAGATACAGGAGAAGTATAAACTTCAGTTACAGTATAAGGAGACATCCCTCTGTCCATTAAACAGTACCTGATGCCTCAGGAAGCAAAACGGTCACTGAAACCGGTCGTAGAAGAATTGGAAAAGTGAAAACTAATACAGAGATGCTCGGTGCATAATGCAGCCCAATCTCGCTGGCAAAAAAGTCAGACGGAACATGGAAATTAACTATCCAGGTTAAATAAAATCGCTAAAAGCCCCCACCCCATACAAGCTGCTTATCCTGAGCTGCTGGAGGTAGTGCCCCCTGAAATGAAGTGGTTTACTGTACTTAATGTGACAAATGTTTTTCAAAGCTTACCTTTAAGCTCGGAATCCCAGTATCGAATGGCTTTTGTATTCCAGGGTCCTCACTATTGCTGGAACATTCTGCCTGTGGGGTACTTCAATGCCCCCACAACATTATGTTGCTGTAAGGAATATGTTGGGAAAGGAAGGATTGTTGCAAATGGGTAACATCTTGGTAGTAAACAAAACAGAAGGGGAACATAAAGGGTTAATGCCCAGGTTACTTTGTTGCTGCCAGGCATAGGCATGAACCTTAAGCCTCCTAAATCCCAGATAAATCAGAGAGAGGGGCAGTATCTTGGAATCAGACTCAGTGCCGGCAGAAGATCAGTAGATAAGCAGAGAGAGTTTTAAATTCTATCCTCAGTAGTCAAATTGTCCATAAAAAGAGAGAATGTTTAGTAGAGCTGACTTACACCGGTACGTATCTGTGTTCTGCCGGCGGGTTCTTGGTCATTATGTTTGACCATAAACCTGCGGGGGTGTAGTGGGGCGGCTGCCCCATTCCAGTAGAAATGGGGTTAAAACAGCCTTGCAAAGGGTTGTGGCTGGGGAAAGGCAGCCCAGGAGGGGGACTGCAAGTGAAAGCAGCTGGGGCAGAGCAGGGGCTGGGTCAGTTAAGGCCCAGCTGGCCCTGATAAAAGGGCCCAGAGTTTAGTGCACAGAGAGTCTCCTCTAGCTGTGGAGGCAGACTGGCCTGGTTGCTGGGGAAGCTTGAGAAGGTGCCTGGAGTGGAGCAGAGCTTGGGGGAAAGGCCAGAGGAGCAGGGGAGCCCCAGGCTGGCAACTCCCCAGGCTGCAGGGCCTAGTCTGAGGCCTAGAAGGGGTACTGGGGTTGCAGGGGGCAGCCCATGGGTAGGCGGAGGCAGCAGGCCAACTCTCCTTGCCTATGATGACTGGCTTATACAGACTGCAGTCAGTCCCAGTGAAAGGGGGCTGGATGATGACCGACAGTAGCCTAGACTGAGGCAAGGTAGGGCTCAGAGGGTTGGGGATTTCCCAGAGAGGGGAGATCCAGAGGCAGTGTGTAAGGGTACTGCCAGGGGGCAGCACCCTAGGTACAGGGCACTGGGATCCAGGGAGAGACACGGGGCCAGTGGACAGTGAGATACCAGCCTGCAGAGGGCGCTCTGTGTTTAAGACGAGCTAATTCCTGGACGACCAGCAGGAGGCGCCACAGGGGTGAGTCATTGGCTCGCTACAGGAGGCAAGAAAGTTGTACGAGAAACTGGGGTGGTTGCAAGGTTCAGTGAAGTAGCAATGTTTGAACGGCATTTAGGAGTCAACATATAAGTGTGTGCTTTATGTGGAAAAAGGCAGATGGGGCTTTTTAAAAATGGGGGGCCAGGTGTACCCCAAGACTTTTTCATCTTGTTGCATGATGAGCATTGGGTTCTGGATGTGAAAAAGCTGTTTGTTGCAAAAAATTATCGTGAGTTTTGCCACACGGCGTACAGTCACAACACTCTTTCAGGTTTCGTTGCCACCTCTGCTTGAGCGTAACATGCTCGGACAGTGGGCGTGCAGCTGAGGTGTCCTAGCTTTAGACTGTATTGTTGGTCCAAAGTGTGTTCAGACAGACACCTCGACTGCACATCGAAAACACAAGTCAAATGCCAGTCTAAAACTTCGTAATCTGTTTCATTCTTATGTGGACAAGCGACACAGGTGTAAAGAGAGGCGCTGTAAGGAGTGTCAGGGTTTGGTCGCCGGTGATGTAGACAGCCACCCGTGTCTTATGGACAGAATTAGAAAGCCCAAATCATCGGAAAAGTATGTTTTTTATGATTACACGCAGGAGACTGGGTTGCACGTGCCCAATTACGTCCCTAAAACCGGAAAAATCTTGGGAATTTAAGGGTGATGAGTGTCTTTCTATCTTTGTTAAGACCTTTATTGGCAAAGAGTTCTGGGACTACACATTCCTAGCGCACAATTCCAAAGGTTACGATGAGTACTTCGTCGTTAGACAGTTACTGAAGGAAAAGATGTGCCTAGAACTGATCGCTCAGGGTAGTAAACTAATGTGTCGAAGTTAAGGCCGTGGGCATTTGTTGTAAAGACTTTCTAAAGTTCTTGCCCATAAAGCTTAGGAAGCTCCTGCCGGCAATGTGGTTTGAAGAGTGCAAAGGGTATTTTTCCCACATTTTTTAACACTTTTTTTGAAAAATCAAAATTATGTGGGGCCTATGCCCCGGGTGGAGTACCATGGCATAAAAAGCATGATGCCCAGGGAGAAAGCAGAGTTTCTCAACCAGTATCGGGACCACAGATAGGAGATGTTTGACTTGCAGAAAGAGCTCACATATTACTGTCAGCAGGATGTCAACATTCTAAGACAGGCCTATATCCTATACAGAAACGAGATGGGAGATATAGTAGAGAGAGGCCCTGGTAAATTCACCGAGCTAAAACTGTGCATAGATCCTTTCTGGTACATTACGCTTGCATCTGTCTACATGGCTGTGGACAGGTTTATGTTTTTGGAGCCTAACACGGTAGCTCTTCTCCCTCCAGACAGCTACCCAAGACAGAAAAAGAGGTATTCAACCACATCTGTTCAGTGGCTGTTGTATACTTCTCACAAAGAAAATTATACAGATACGGTATGCTTTACAGGATGGGGAATTACAGGTAGGCACCTACATTTTAGACAGTTACACCAGTGTTGCCAGGGAACGCACAGCCTTTGAGTTTAAGGGGTGTTTTTTATCAAGGCTGTATCACCTGCTGTTGTGCAAAAGCACAGAACCCTATGACAAGGACAACTTTGGGGTGTCTATTACAAGCCGCAGCTCACGACTGACTATCTGAAAATACTTGGTTGTGTAGTGAGGAGTCTCTGGGAGCATGAGTGGGAGGTGATGAAAGAAACAGACAGGGAGCTTGTAGGTTTTTTAAACTGAGCCCAGTTGCCCCAGCCTCTCATGACCAGGGATCCTCTTTTTGTGGGGAGGACAAACGCTATCCACCTGTATTACAAACCTAACCCCAGGGAAGAAATCCACTGTTATGATTTTACCAGCCTGTACCCTTTTGTAAACAAAACCAAAGAATAACCTATTGGAAACCTGATATAATTTATTTTTTTCTATAGGGCCTTCTTACAGTATTAAATAGTAAATCACTATACACAACAATCCTTAATGTTACTATACCCATCCCAAGATATTGCAGATATCAGTGACTGTCTTGGGGCTTGTTTGTTTGTTTGTTTAAATATGTTTTTTCATGCTTACAGTTTGGGGTTGTTTTTGAAATAAAATGGGTGTATCACAACCATAGTAAGCACTCTACAAATACCCATGGCTTTTAAATGTTTGATTTTCTTTAGAGCAAACGCTTGTTCTAAACTATGGTGGAGATTTGTGAAACCCTTGAAACATTTCAGTTTTGGGTTAGATCCTTGTTTCTTTTGTAAATACATTATTTTAAACTTGTAATGACTTTGAGTTGCTAGAGTGACCCATAGGGATCAACCAACTCCCTGAGGTTTGATTTAAACTGTCCAATAAGAGTTCTACCAACTCCTGAGGTTTTATTTCATTTCATTTCATTTCATATTAATCAGAGGGCAACATCCTCACCCACCCATCTGCCTTACTGTGGGTGTACACACCCATCACAGTTAATTACTGATCACTAATATAATTAACCCCGATGGCAACAAGGGTGGGTAATCTAGGTCACCCTGGCTATTCAGTGGGGGTGTGGGTAAAAACATTCAGTTCACCAGGGTGAATCAGCTCTATTGTACTCAAACATATGTCTGAACCATCCCTGGGTTTTTCGTTTTAATTGTAAACACATTTTACAGTTATTTCCCCCCTCCCCCCCCACCAAAAAAAAATTCTACCACGTACATTTCAGCTTTTTGCTGTAAATAGGTCTCTTTTGCACAAAGACACAAGAGCTAGGTTCTCACAAACTATTTTTATTTATTTAAAAGACATACTGCTCCTTGAAAACAAACCAAGATGCTCCGTTAAAAGTTTTAGCCCACTGTAGGCCACAGAGACCTTCTAAAGAAACCCAGATAGTCACAAAGCCCTTTTCAATGTATTTCAGTAGAACCAGGTGTGGGATAACCCCCACCCATACTGGGTCTGATCCTGATTTCTAACAGTTAGAGACTGACTTAAGCCATGGTATGCGATGTTTAATGTCTCTTTCAAAATGTTTTGGAACCATTGTGATCATTCTGGATATCCATATGTAGTGGGGTGACCACCCCGCTCCTAAAAGAAAAGGGGTTAAAACAGCTCTGGGAAATGCTGTGGCTGGGGGTTAGCAGCTCCCAGGCTGATTAAGGAAGAAGCCACAGCTGTGGCCCACACAGTTAGGGCCTAGCTGGCCCATATAAGAGGGCTGTGAGCTAGGGGCAGATAGTCTCCTTTAGCTGTGGAGGGAGACTGGCCTGGCTGCTGGGAGCTAGAGAAGGTACCTTGAGTGGAGCAGGGCTGAGGGAAGGCCAGAGGAGCTGGGGAGCTCTGGCCTGGAAACCCCACCCCAGCAGGCTGCTGGCCTAGAAGATGGCTGAAAGGGGTACTGGGGTTGCTTGCAGGGGCAGCCCACGGGTAGGGAGAGGCAGCAGGACAAACTTTCCTTGCGTATGATGACTGGCTTAGACAGACTGCAGTTGGCCCCAGTGAAAGGGGGCTTGATAGTGACTGGCAGTAGCCCACAGGCTGAGGCAAGGTGGGGATAGTGGGTGGAGGTTCCCTGGGGAGGGAAGACCCAGAGATCTGAGGAGGAACTGCTGAGGGCAACACCCCAGGGAAGAGGGCATTGGGGTCTGGGAGGGACGTGAGTCAGCGGCAAGTGGGACACCAGCCTGCAGAGGGTGCTCTGTGCTGGAAAATGCTAATTCCCGGATGACCAGCAGGAGGTGCTGTAGGGGTGAGTCATCATGCCACTACACTCGATAAATGTCCAATCTCTTTTTTGACCCTTGCTAAATTCTGGGCCTTAAAGGCTCCCTGTGGCAATGAGTTCCACAGTCCAATTACACTTTTTATACAAAAAAGTATATTTCCTTTGAGTTTTCAGTTTGCTACTTTTCAATTTCATCAAACATCCTTTTATTCTAGGGGAACAGAAGAAAAAACAAAGGAGAAAAGAACAGAAAACAGAATCAGTTGTAGACTTTTCTTGCTTAGTTGAAGGTTGATAACTAGGTGAATATATCCTAGGAAAAGAGATGTTTAAAATCACATCAAAATAGTGGTGTCACACCTCCTCGACCCTCGTCCCAAACAACCTAGGGAAAAATCTGTTTCCCCTTCCACCCAGTGGGTAAGAGATAGAACAACATGTTCACTATCCCCCTTTCCACCAGTTCTCTTTTTCGAGGGCTGCTTAAAAATACCCCCTCTTGAATGCAGAATTTTAGAAGGGTCCTGTGCACTCCCTAGCTGTGTTCACTAGGGTGGGACCTGATCCTGCTTCCCCCATGCAATAACACCATTGACTGCAGTGGGAGCATGGTTGGGCCTCATAAGCTGCAGAAACACGTTGGATTTAGATGTTACACAGTCAAATCACTCATTGGAAATGTACTGCATCGGAAGTTTTCAAAGAAAAATAGAGCTATTTCAGTGCCCACCTAGCTCCCAAATGAGCCACTGTCATACTGGCTCTTCTTGTATAGGGGAGCAGGGCCAGGGAGTCCACGGTGGAGCAGGAGTGAGCTGAGGAGAACAGCTCTGCTGGGAGCGGATAATGCCTCTTTTTCCTTTTCAGTTTGTTCCCTTTACGTTTATCTTAACTGAGCTCTCTGCTGCAGGGCATGGATCAGCAGTCGTGTAGTGTTCCCCATCAGTGAGCAGCGGCAGTCAAAAACATGAACAGAATGGTGGGAATTATTAAGAAAGGGGTATATAATAAGACAGAAAATATCATATTGCCTCTTCATAAATCCCTAGCAGACACACATCTTGAATAGGGTGACCACTTCTGTATGCAGTATCTCAAAAAAAATATATTGGAAAATGTTCAGAAAAGGGCAAAAAAAATGATTAGGGGCATGAAACGGCTTCTGTGTGAGGGGAGATTAATCAGACGAGGACTTTTCAGCTTAGAAAAGAGACGACTGGGAAGGATATACAGAGATCTATAAAATCATGACTGGTGTGGAGAAAGTAAACAAGGAAGTGTTATTTCCTCCTTCTCACAACACAACAACTAGGGGTCACCAAATGAAATTAATAGGCAGCAGGTTTAAAAGAAACAAGAGGAAGTATTTCTTCACACAACGCACAGTCTGTGGAACCCTTTGCCTGAGGATGTTGTGAAGGCCAAGACTATGATAGTAATTAAAAAAGAACTAGATAAGTTCATGGAGGATAGGCCCATCAATGCCTCTTAGCCAGGGTGGGCAGGGATGGTGTCCCCAGCCTCTGCCGGAAGCTGGAAATGAACGACAGGGGATGGATCACTTGATGATTCCCTGTTCTGTTCATTTGCTCTGGGCACCTGGGATTGGCCACTATCAGAAAACCGGATACTGAGCTAGATGTAAGGTGAGCAGATGTCCTAATTTTATAGGGACAGTCCTGATCTTTGGGTCTTTTTCTTTTATAGGCTCCTATTACCGCCCACCCCGTGTCCTGATTTTTCACACTTGCTGTCTGGTCACCCTAGCTCAGGGATTCTCAAACTTGTCAGATTCCCGACCCCTTTGCAAAGTGCCGCGTCCGCCTGCAACCTAGTTATGTCCGCCGATTTGCCGCTGAATGAAACTCTTCCGGTTTCTGCGGCATTCGGTGGACAGGCAGCGTTTCTCTCTGTGTCCGCTGAAATGCCACCGAAACCGGAAGAGTTCCACTCGGCGGCTTTTCGGCGGACACACTCCTGCCTTCAGAGCGGCCGCCAAAATGCTGCCACATGCATCGAGGGCTCGCGACCCCCCCTCTGGAATCGTCCTGTGACCCCTGGGGGGGTCATGACCCCCAGTTTGAGAACCCCTGCCCCAGCTAGATGGACCTTTGGTCTGACCCGGTATGGCTATTCGTTACAGCAGCACCCGGCCTGGGCTAGGGAAGCTAATGATCCAACCAGGACTCAGTTGGGTGATGAATCCTGGTCAGGTGCCATCTGGGGCACTCTGCACATAGGCTAGGAAGCTGATCTTAGAAGGCTATAAAGGGAAGACACAAGGCTGGTCCTGGACTCTCTCCTGCTGGAGGCCGGCCCTGGTGACTTTTTCTCCAGCCCCACCTTTTGGTGTTTCTCTCCCCGCTGCTCTGCCTGGCTGGGCTGGTGCCTTATGATAGCACCGGATCCCCCGCAGCCGGAGGCAGGGACCAGCCAGGAGCGCTCTTCCCTGCGGGACTCGAGGGCCATGCGGGCTGCAAGGGGGAGCAGACGCGGTGCCCAGGTTCAGCAGGAAAGGGGGGGCAGCACGGAGCAACGTGCCCCCTCCCTCCCCCGCCAGGGACTCGGTGTCAACTCTCCGATCCACCTTAACACCCCCCCCGCCCCATTCCGTGGCTGTGATTCCTGGGCGGGGCGCAGCCCGGGGGCCGGCGTGAGGCCCCCCGCCCTGCCGGCTCCGACCTGCCCAGCTCCGTGCCCTTTGTCCCAGTCCCGGCTGGGTCGTGAGGGGGCGCGCGGCGTGGGGCAGGCTCGCACCTCGGCTTGCAGCAGTGTCCGGGGCTTTGCCCCCTTCCCGTCCCGGGGCGGGCCGGGTTCGGGGGTGGCCCGTGCCCCTGGCGCATCATGCTGCAGATGGCAGGCGCCTACACCACGAAAAAGAGGAAAAAGCCGGTGCTGAAAAGGTAGCGCATGTAAATCCCCTGTGCCCAGCCCTGGGGCTTTGCAGGGCGCGCCGGGCTCTGCTGGGGGGTAAGGGCGGGGCGCTGTTGGTGCTGCCTCAGTTTGCTTTGCTCAAAGGGCAGGTGCTTCCTCCGCCCCTTGCTCCTGCTCAGTCCACTGCTCAGGCAGGTTGTCCCCTGGTCCTGGTCCTTCTCACTGGTGCTATTCAGAGTCCTCGAGTTCCTTAGCCCATGGGGTCACCAGACAGCAAATGTGACAAATCAGGACAGGGGTGGGGGGGTAATAGGAGCCTATATAAGAAAAAGACCCCCAAAATCAGGACTGTCCCTATAAAATCAGGACATCTGGTCACCCCTGCCCGGAGCGGCACTGGACAGACCTCACAAGGCATGATTCTCCGCCCTCCCTTTACTCCCCCTTCCGCTCGCTTATGTCTAAAGTATTTGCTCCATATCTGTCTGTAAAATACACTCCGAGAGAAGGCTGGGTCTCTGGGCCGGGGCTGCTGAAATAGCTCGCGGCTTCTCTGATGCGACTTAAATCCCGTCTGGACTGCACCGTTTGACTCTGAAATCCGAACTTGTGCAAAGTCTCACACAAAAGTTCCCGCAGAATCCATGCAATTCCCCGGGTTCACTTAGCAGCTCTGCTCCAAAGATAGGTTGACTCTTAAAAAGGCAATTCCCAGGGAAGAAAGAGAGCACAGGGGTGTTGTTTCCTGGTTTGGGAATTTGCAACAAAATCCTTCCCTGTTTTTTTAAAGTTATGAATTCCCTTTGGGGCTGGAGAACTTGACAGAAATCGCCGGAAAATGAAAGGGGCAGTGACTGGTTGAATTTTGGGACATTTTCTCTAAGTAATCTAGGGATGACAATCCAGGCTCTGGGCCGGGTTCTTGGGATGTCCTACAAGTAGATCAGTGTGGTGGAGACACTGGGCTACTCTTGTAACTAATCAAACGAATCTGGTTTTTCTGCCCAGTGCTCTAGAGCAGGGGTCTCCAAACTACGGCCTGGGGGCCGGATCCGGCCCGCAGCTTTGATTTGTCTGGCCCCCAAGCTAAGCAGGCACGCCAAGCAGGCATGTGAGAAGCTGCTGCTGCCCCGCCCCCCACGAGCTGCTGCTGGCGGCCCCGTGTGCGGAGGGGTGAGTGTCCTCGCGGCAGCGGCCGGAGAAGCAAGTGGAGGGTGCAGCAGCAGCTGGTGGAGCAAAGGGGGGTTTCCATATATTTGCATATATTGAGTTTTTTCACAGTTGTTTCGGCCCGCGAAGCTCCTTCAAAAATCTAACATGGCCCTCGTCTCATAAAGTTTGGAGACCCCTGCTGTAGAGGAAAGGCGATTCCTTCCTCCGGAGCTGCAGAGAGAGAGAGAGAGAGAGAGAGAAACCTTTGCTCTTGCTGGAGTGACAAGTCAGAGCAAAAGATAATGGCTCTGATTCTCCACTGCTTTGCACCTGTGCAGTCGCTAGGGCAATGCAAAATGATTTCAGATCAGAAAGACACTCAGCTCCACGCTCACTTTGCATGGGTGTGAATGATTGCACAAGTTTCAGGGAAATGGGGGATCAGGCTTCCCCTGCTGTCCCCTTGAGATTTCCAAAGCACTTACTGTTTCAAAATGTCTACTGGGTTAGTGCTGAAACATTATAATAGAAATGTTTTATATACATATCAGATTAAAATTAAGTTTAATATAATATAAAAGTAATAATGAAATGCATTGAAACACTAAAGTTGAAATGAAACAATTTGACATTATCAGAATGGTTCATTTTGACTTTTTCCCATCCTCAAATTCATTGAAATTGACATATTTTCTGATGGAAAACTGTTCTGTCAAAAGTTTTGTGACTAACTCTGCATGTGACCATATCCCAGACCCAGAGCAATCAGGGTACCTGGCAGTCCCTCCTTAGAATATGCCAGGATTTGAAGATAGATGTAGGAAGGGAAATTATGTCTGTTAAATATCAATATCAGTTCACTCAGATTGTTGGGGTGTGTGCGAAACAGGTTAAATATCATTTGTAAATATAATTAATATATGAAATGCTATTAATAGTCATCCCAGTGGAGATTAAATCCATTAATGAATATTAGCCAGGCTGGGTAAGGAATGGGATCCCTAGCCTCTGTCTGTCAGAGGGGGGTGATGGATGGCAGGAGAGAGATCACTTGATCATTACCTGTTAGGTTCATTCACTCCGGGGCACCTGGGATTGGCCACTGTCGGTAGACAGGATACTGGGCTGGATGGACTTTAGTCTGACCCAGTACGGCCATTCTTATGTTCTTATGTTTTTATGTTCAATAAATAGTATTGCAAGACAAAGCAATGAGTGTGTATTTACTTATCTTACCTCTAACTTCTTTGTTTAACTATGCAATATACAATGCTGCCCGAAACAGAAAACCCTACCTGATGTTATTAATTTATATCACAGGCACTACTGCAGTTGCAGGTTCACCAGTTTGCAATAGTTAAGCTTCCCGCAGTGTTTCGCATGCTGAGTGTAGAGGAATACTGTAGCAAATGTAAATAGAATGGTGCAATGTGATAGAGTATAACAAATCCAGTTGTCTTTGTCCTGTTAGAGAATAGTTTTATTTCCAGCAATGCCCCTGCTGTTTGTTGGTGTTGCTGTGTTTATTCACAGTTTCATCATAAATTCCAGTGGGAGAAACTTGCTTTGGGCCACAGCCCAGTGTTTGTTTGCTGAGTCTTGCACTGTAAAAGGTACATGTTTAATATAGCTGTGTCTTGTCATGGCTCCAACAAGTAAACAAATTCATAGAGCTGACCCATTTAGCTGTCATGCTCTGCCGTCTGATGCATGTGGTTCAGCTTATGATGCTAGTTGAGAATCACATGGTAGCACCCCCATTGGGAAAATATTTGTTGTAGCACAGAATGGGGAACCTCCTATTACTCAACAGTACTCCTTTGGCCAATGAAGGAGCAGTGTTGATGAGTACCCCTGTCCAGTTGCTGTGTGTTTGGGTCTTACAAATGGGGAATTAAAGAGAATGAAATGGCATAGTAGGGGGTCTCATGGCCTTGATTGGGACACAAGACCCAGACAGACCAATTTTTAATGTATTAGCCCCACAGAAGAGAAAATCTCATGTCCCAGTGTAGAAGAGCTTGCTCTGACCCACCTTAAAAGGGGAGAAGTAGGCTGTCTAGTTTGGATGTGAAGGGACGTCTTCATTTCTCATGCTGGGAGCTGGAGGTGTTTATGAGCATAATTGTACTGTTCTCTTTAAATCTGGAGTAAAAAGCCAGGCTGGCAGGACTGGGAAAGGTTCTAAGAGAAGCGCTACAGTAAGCAGGGGCAGAGTAGCTTTAATGATGATACTGGCTTCCTGAGTCTAACACAGACCCTTAGTGCGTGAAGAAAGTGTCTATCAGTGGTTTTTCACCAGTGGCACATGGCAGTTCTTTTATGCAACGTTAAGGCCAGTGTGTGTGGGGAGAGGCAGGAATGGACTGCGAAGCATGTTAGTGTAACTTGCTATCATGAACTATCTTTATGGTCAACATTTTCTGGTAGGAATTAGGATTTTATTTCTTCCACAAAGAAATTCTGTTACATAACTTTGAGTTAAACGAGGCAATGTGAAATAATACCAAGCCCTTATAAAGCACTTCTCACCTGTAGATCTCAAAACCCTTTACAAAGAAGGTCAGTATCGTTATTTTGCATCTGGGAAACAAAGGCACAGGCAGGTGGGCCAAGCAACTAGCCTAAGGTCACCCAGCAGGCCAGCTGAGACACCTGAATTCCAGGCCAGCGCTTTATCCACTTGAGGGCTTGAATCTTTCAATTCTTTGTGCTAGTGCTAAGCAGATGGCAAACATTGTCAGATCACAATGGTTGCATGTTAGGCCCACTTAGCCCTGATAAAAAGCACTGCTCGTGGACCTGGGCAGTCGCAAATCAGATTGGTTTAGGACACAAGTGGTTGTTGGTTTAAAAGAAATAGCAGTTGCCAGGAATATCAGCTGTATGATGTGTGAGAGTGGGGAACGTATGGAGGAGGCTGTCTTGAGGAGAAATAGGTATCCTTTGCATTACAGCTGGATTAAATATTGCTTTGAATCTGTGTTACAGTGTGTGAGCGGGCTGGAGGAAGCAGATCCAAGAGGACTGGTTGGGTGATAGGATGACTAATGAGCTAGGATATTGTTCCCCGGGTTGCTGTGTGAAAGCCAGCACAGGCTGGCAGTAACTGACAGTCACTAGGGGACAGCTACCTTTCGGAGAGGAGCTGGTCTCGCTGCAGCTCCACAGTGGATGTGCGTGCGCTTCACAGATGCCACTCCATGGCAGCCTCAGCAAAGAGGAGAAGCATGGAAGTGACATGGGACTGAACTGTCCTTCCACCACCAAAAGTGGATGGGTAGTCTGGTTAGGTCAAGATGAGACATAAGGGCTGTAAAGCTTCAGATCTGAGCAGCTGGGAATTTCCCTGGTATACACTATTTACTTTATGGGTAAACAGCTTGTTTAAGGTGGAACCCCAGCTCTTCTGTACAGGCTGTCCTTTCCCCAATGATTTCCCCAGTGTCTAATGGACAACCTGTGCCTCTTTACATCAACGTCTCATCCATGGAGACCTTGGGAGTTCCTTGTGTGTTGAGCCAGGAGCATTTAAGAGGAAGCCATTGTAGAGGCTGTTGATTTAAGCCTTCTTCCTAGTCACTTAAATTTAGCTCCCTCTTTCTGACCCTTCCCTGCATCATTGATGAGTAGGTACCATAGATTCCTCCACAGAACACTCTCAAGGTTCGTCTGGATGCTACAAGAGATCCTTCACCCTTGCAGCTGATTGGCAACTCACCAAAAGGCTCACATTGCCTCAGCATACTCAGTTATCATTATTTCTAAGGAGAGCCTCTTGAATCATTGCTGTCTGCCTATTTCTCCTAACTCTGTCCCCATCTTCTGGAAGGACCTTGTGAGTGAAGAATGATCTTCTTCTGCCTTTACTAGAAAGTGGGTCCCATCTAAGGAAATTTGTCCCAGATCTAAAATGCATTAGATGCCTTAATTGGGGCAATATTAGGGCCATATATTTTGTTCTGCTTTTCATAATCTTAGTTTGTGTAAACTAACTTTATTGTACTTTTGTGAACAAGCTAGTTTCTGACTCCTTCTAAAAAGATAAACAAACAACTTTTTCATTAGGTAAGGATCAGACATCCAACAATCTGATTGTCTTGAGGTACAGAATCACTTGTCTTCTTAAACAAGAGACATTTATTAAAGAAAACAACTATAAACTACAGACTCAACCAGGCTTCCGCACAGCTTGAGTTCCAATGTAGTCTCTCTTGTGTACCAAGCACCAAACCCTTTCTCACTAGCATGCTATGTAGCATGCAAACATGTAGTGGTTGCATAATACATTGCAAGTGTATTGTCACACACATTACGTTGGTACAATATGTGAGAATATCATTAGAAATACTAGAGCTCTCAAATGATTAAAACTGCAATGAATGACTATCTCACAATTAATAGTAATTTTTTAATCGCACTATTCATAGAATACCATTTTAAATTTATTATACATATTTTGGATGTTTTTCTACATTTTCAGTATATTTGTTTTCAATTACAACACAGAATACAAAGTGTACAGAGCTCACTTTATATTACTTTTTATTACAAATGTTTGCACTGTAAATTAGAGAAACAAAATAAATAGTATTTTTTCAATTCACCTCCTACAAGTACTGTAGTGCAATCTCTTTAACTTGAAAGTGCAATTTAAACAAAACAATGTAAAACTTTAGTGCCTACAAGTTGAAGCATGATGAGGCATATAAATATTTAGCATATCTGGCACATAAATACCCTGCAATGCCTCTTCTCACTTTCAGGTGACATTGTAAATAAGAAGCAGGCAATATTATCTCCCATAAATGTAAACAAATTTGTAAGCAAATGGATCAAACCAGATTACCTAGTAAATAAACAAAACTGCAAACTGAGCTTAACATGCTAGATAGGTAGTATACGAATTAGCAAATTCTCATCTTGAGTGATAAACAGGCTGTCAGAGTCTCAAGGCTTCAGCTTCTAGGCTCTAACATTTTACTTTGTTTTGTTTAAGCTGGGCAACTTGGCTTTCCCAGGTTTTCGTTTACAGGCTAGAAATCCCTCTAGCTTGGTATCACCACTTCCCCCATTTCAGTCTTTGTCCCTCTGGTGTTTCCAGGTATGTTGTTGTAGAGAGAGTTGAGGTACTATCATGATCTCATTTCCCCCTTTTTATATCTTCTTCCCATCTGGGTCAAATAGTTCCCAATGGGTACTGCTTTCTCTGAGAGGTTTCTATTGTACTTAGTTCCTGGGGTAATCTTTGCATTTCCTCAAGAAGACATTGACATTTGTTTGGCATTTTTACTGTTGTGCCTGAAAGGCTGCTTGTGGATGTTTTCAACCTCACAACATGTTTCAGCAACATGTACGTACGCAAACTTCATAACTTCACACATGACAGTTGCACATACAATCCAATCAGACTTTTAGAATGGTACCTCACAAGGCGTATTTTGTACAAAACATATCCTAATTATATGACAGTGGTGAATAAGGGAATGCCTGGATGTCACCCACAGTCAAAAAATCCTTTACCCTTTTTTAAAAGGATGAGCATAGTATGATTTCAAAAGTGTTTAAACCTTTCTCATGTTGAATAAGTGGAAACACTGGTGTCAATCTGTCATGCATGGCAAGTTCACAATATCTAACCTCCATGAGAAGTAGGGTATGTATTTTCAGAGGCTATCATTACAAAGCAGCATGCAAATAGGATTTTTCACGGGCATACTCTAATTTTCATTCCAACACTTAGAACTATTTGAAATGAAGACACAACGGCAGCTGAAGGAAATGGATTTCACACCTGTAGAGTCAAGCACAGGAGTTGATTATGCAAGGCACTGGTGGAGTGTCACTTTGCTTATTAGGCTCAGAGACACTGCAGAACAGTTAATTACAATAGGTTATATATGGTGCCCATTGGGTGGAGAAGAGAACCGGGGATGTTTTTTCCCATGCCCTGGGATAGGTTCTAGCAGCAAGACAAGATAAGCACAGTAAGCCAATGGTCTAAAAGATACATAATGGTTCCACCCATGGCCCAAATTAACATATTGCTGACACACAGGTAATTACCCCCAAACTATATCTATTAAAGTGTATAGATTAAATCCTAATTTTGGGGCCCAGGGCAATGAGGTAGCAGCTCTTCCGATTGAGCCATTGGTGCATTCCTGGAGATTTAAAGCAAGAAGACAGTAATTAGTACTTAACAATAACAATTGTTTATACATTTACCCTTGCATTTCTGTGGGCTAGGATTAGCATTAATCTGTGAGGGGTGGGTGTCATATCTCATGTCAATGATATTGGGCTCCCCAAACTCTGTCTGCGTTAGAGAGCCTTTCTCAGCGCTTCATGTGTCTGTAACTTGTGATAAGGATGCCCTATTACATTCGGAGTTATGCTGGCTCCACTCACTGACTTGAAACACACACAAGGTTATCTGCTTACCCCAGCTTTCGCTTAGCCATGTATTGTTCTCTGTTAGCAAGCTATGGACTCTGAGCCTATATGAAAAGTTCTTAACAGAAACTGCAGTTAAGATCTTATGTCCATAGCAAATGGATTTTTGCCCTTCAGCAGCCACATCCTGTCATGTTCAAATACAACTTCCCTGCCCCTCATCCCAAAGATGGAAATAGTCCTGACAGCTGAATTTTTGAAATAAGGGGGGGGGGGAAATCAGCTCTAAACACTGGCACATCTTGTTAACTGACATTGCCTTAAACAACAAGGGCATCGCCAGTCCAGAGCAAGGTGCAGGGAGTTTACAATTGGACAATTCACATCAAAACAAGATCAGCTGGACTGCCAGGGTAACAATCTATCCAGGTCAAGGCAGGCCACATGTTTCCAGCCGGTCTCTTCTTCCTTTCAAAAGAAGACTAAATTCATTCGTTAGGGGAAACTCAAGCTGAGGAGATTTGGGTGAAATCCCAGCCCCGCTTAAGACAATAGCGAAACTCCCAGTGGCATCACTGAGGCCAGGATTTCACCCGCAATTTGTCAAGTAACAAATAAGAGCCAGACTGCAATGTTGCCTACACTCATGATATTTGATGTATTTCTTAAAGTACCAGCTCCTGGAGGCAGGTGATTAGGTGAGAATCTCAGCTCTCTGGGGGGTGGGGTGGTTCTTCATTTGTAGTGTGGTGTCATGTAAGTGCCCCAGTCATGGATCAGCACCCTGTTGTGATGGCTTAAAGACATGACCGGAGTGTACCCTAGACATAAACCTGAAGGCAAATAAAAAGAACCCTCAATGGAAAAAAAAATCTCTGGCTTAAAAATCACGCCTCACATCTCGTGAGCCGAAAACACTGGGCAATACTCTGGCCATAATGCTTTGACTCACACTGAGTAGCACCTTGCTGCACAAGTGCTGCTTCAGCATGGACATCTTGGGATGAGAGTTGCTGTTGAGCATGAATAGCTGGATCACATAATACAGTGTCAAGTGCTGAATAGCCTTGTATGCGTCTTGTGGATCTCTCCCACCGCTTCCTGAGTAAGAAAGGGAAGGGAATTAAGGAAAGGGTGTTAATTTTCTGAGCCCAGCTCTCCAGCTCCATTGTGCAGGATTTCTTTCTCATGTTACTAATAGTCGCTAAGTGAGCTTTGATCTGAACAGAGCTCCAGTGACATTGAAATGCAAGTGTCATTCTGCTTGTGCGTGAGGACTGCAGTGAGCAGGTGATGATCGTGTAATCTTGACTGGGGAGTCTTCCTGAAACCTGTCGTTGGGAGGTTGGTCCCTTTACCACCCATCCTGGTGCCTGCCTAGACCCCTTTACTGACATGCATTGAAAACAACCTGCCAGTTTCCTTGGGGTTTTTTAAGTGATTTACCCAAGGTCTCAGAACAGCTCAGTGGCAGAGCCAGGAATAGAACTCGGGTAAGGCTCTTGCTATACCCACTGGATAATGCTGCCTTTCTCTTGCTAGATGCTATTTTCTTGGGGTTCTCTTAAACAAGTGGACAAAGAGCATGCAAGCGCCTATTTGTTGACGATTAAGATTACAGTGGTGCCCAGATGGAGATTGGGAAGGGTCTAGCGGAGGAGGATGTGACTTGTGCCATGTCTATGGTGATGGTCCCCTTCTTATTTGCGTTTTTCTTTCCCTCCATTAGCCCGAAGCCACCACCTCCCGAGGGCGTTCAGTCAAACCCCTCCAAGTGGCACTGGGACCACCTCAACCAGGAGCTGAACAGACTGACGAGCTTGCTGCCCTTCTCTGAGGATGTCCAGGCCAGGCTCGATAAGCTTTCCATCCTCCGGCTGATTGTAGGATACCTGAAAGTGAAGAGCTACTTCATGGGTAAGTGTCAGCAACCCAAAGAGACTCCTGTGCCGGGACTAGGAGGGCTTCCTGGCTCAATGGTGTTAAGGGATGTTCACAGATCTGCCGGGCAGCGTTAGATCTTCTTCTCAGCCACATAGCATCACAGTCCTGAATGTACCTTATGCCAAAATGAGCTTCTGCTGGGGAGGAAGGAGCAGTCTTAGGGCAGGACAGACCCTGCTTCCTTATTTGTTTATTAAGGCCAGGAGAACAGAGTGGCTCAGAGCTACACTTTTAAGTCATTACTATTAAGCATTAGCGGTCGGAGGAAATGAACCATGGGAGATTTGTCCTTGCCTAGAGGATGGACTTGGGAGGTTGAGGCACAGCAGGCTAGTGTCCGAAGACAGGCTTGCTTGTTGAACTCTGAGCAAAGACTTCTGGGAGGAGGAGGAGTCTGAGGCCCTTTATAGTGCACGCTGTCCTGCGACTTAGTCAGTGCTTGTGAGAGTAGCACTGTGAGAGGAGGTGCTGCTCATAGGAGCTGTTCCAGTTAGGAAGGAACATTCCTTCTTGATGAAGCCTGTTGGCTCTGCATTGGAGAAGACCTTAGGAATCAATATTACTCAGCACTTTGGGGAATGGGCCTGTACATAGGTTCATGGGGCTATCTGGTGTTGAGAATCTGCTCCATTTAGATATTCATCATAGGATTGGCTCCAGGAATCTCACTTTCCAGGTGCAGTGCTTCTAGGAATGGGGCTAGGAATCACACTCCTTCCTCCCGTGTCTGTTTGCTTCTGCTCCTGGGAAATACAGAGGGTGCAAGGGGGAAGGAGTAGATACTTGTAGGTAGCCAAGTGCCGAGATACATAAAATGGAAAGCACTTAGACTCACAATTGCCTGATGTCTGGAGTTGCAGGGAAGGTATCATTGAGCATTCTAGTGGAGGATCCAGGTGCTTTTGAGAAAGATGAGAATCTCAGCCAGAGGGTCCTAGGCCAACATTCTGTTCTTGCTCCTTGCTTGACTAATAGAGCAAGAATGCATGTGGTAAAGCATCTAATCCTATGAAGGCATCTCAGGTAACTTTGACGTCGCAGTTGTGGTCCCAGTTTTAAGGGAACAAGAAGCAAAACTTTCAGTCATAATCTTCCTCTGTCTTGAAATCTTTATGCTAAATATTAAAGAGGGGATTTCAAAAATGCACTGTGTCGGCCTATCTCTGCTTCCTGTTGATGTCAAAGGTAAAAACCCTCATTGCTGTCAAGGGGAGCAATTAGGCCAATGCTGAATGATTCTGAAAACTCCTATTGTGATAAGCTTTATCCTAATTTTAATAGAATGATATTTATCTGCATGTGTAAGTCTTAGTAGTTCTACCCAGTGGACAGAGAGATTGAGATAGGGTAGTATTTAGCAAATGTAAGACACTCTAAAAAATAAGTTACCATTTCTCTCTGGGAATTTGAGAGTTGTGTTGGGTGTCCATTTTCAATAGAAAATCTGTGAAGTGATTTGTGATCTTACTGAGCAAGTCCTAGGTAGGGCTGATCAAAATTTTCCCATCAAAATGTTTTTGGTGGAAAATTGGGTTGTCAACTAACTGAAAATTGTCACAGAAAGTGGCTGCTATCCTCAGATTTCTGAGTTTTAATTGGAAAATCCCCCCTCCCTCCAATTCAGTTATAAGCCAAACAATCTTTCAGTTTTGGGTTTTCAATGAAAAGTCAAAATTTCCTGTAAGAGGGAAAAAATATTTTTTTTCATCTAGCTCTGGTCCGGGAGTTCATTTTGGCTGGCCTGGGCTGGGCTGAAATACCATGGTATTGTAAAAGGCCTGATTCAAGACAAATTACATCCTGCTTCCACATCATAGAAACCTGCAGATTTCCGCAAGGAGAACTGAAAGGAGGATGTAGGTCATGAGCGTGTGTATTCTGTGGCCGTGGAACCATAACGACACTGTGGGAGCTCTAGTACTTTTCATCGAGTTGAGCACAGAATAAAATTTAAATCTTGATGCTTCCGCTTAGTTTTCCAAACTCTTGGTGTGGTGGTAGGGGAGAAAAGTACAATTATGTGTGTGTCTGTGTTTGATAGACAGCTTTGGACAGCACTCATATTATGATACCTAGCTATAACAAGAGAATGTGTTGAGTGGAATATTTTATTCTGTACAATCATGTAAGTTTTAAATATTTCTGTTGCATAAGACCGCAGAAAATCTCTTCATTTGAGCCTATAAGGGTGGGGCTTCTGTTGTGCTCTTTCCCTCATGACTTATTTCATAGCCAAGAGATAATTGATCTGGGCTGCTGTACAGTCAGTTCAGCCTTTGATGTGTTTTGCTCTGGAGAGAGGCTGGGATGGGAGAACGGAGTCACTGTCTATTTTTGGTCTCCCTCTGGGCAGAGCCACTGTGTTCTTGCAGAGAGACGCTGCATCTGTGCTCTGCTGTCTGGAGACACTGTGATGTGCTACCCTTGTGCGTTCTGCTGTAACGTTGCATTAGCAGGACTTCTGACCTGGATGTGGCTCAGACCTGAGAACCGCAGGGCCGGTTTGTGGGTTCAGGGAGGTGCTGGGGGTGTTCTTGAACTTGAAGCTGGGAGAGAGCTGGGCTCTAATCCTGCTTCTTCTGCCACTGACCCACTGCGTACCCAGGATGCGTTCATTTGGGATGCCTCCATTTTTGGCGGCTGCGCACCCAAAGTTTCGTCCCCACCTATTGGAGTCGTGGATTCTCAGCCCCTTGGAAAGCCGTAGGTGTCTCAAGACAGATGCTGTTATGAAGATTTTGGCCTTGAGGTCTCTGCCTTTATTTTGCCACCTGTAAAATGTGGCTTACAGCTTCTGCATAGCTCACAGGGCCTTTGTGGGTTAATGCTTTCATGCTCAGAGTGCACTTTGGGATCCTCCGATGGGAGCTAGAAGAGTCCTGCAGAGGATTAGAAGTGTTTTATGTCTGGCTGGCTGAGGAACAGCATCAATGGTGCCATTCAGCCCTCCATTTCTAGAGGAGTGATAGCTCTGACAAGCCTTACCCTGGGGCTCCCAGGTTCCTGGCTCTCTCATGGCTGTGCAGGTCTCCTGGGAGTTCCCGTCTAACTACAGGGTATGAGGAATTCACAGCCCACTGCAGTTAATTATTTTAATAGTTTAATTCTCTGCTCAGGCTGTAGTTGGAACAGGCCCCACTCTGGGCCTTTGCCAGCAACTATGCAGCCATCTCTTCTGTTGGCATTGGCCTTTGCTCTTCAATCCATGGCAGGTTACTGCCTTCTATAAGAAGTCCATTACCAAGTCTGTCCTCCATGTCTTAGAGATAGGGTTGCCAACTTTCTAATTGCAGAAAACTGAATACCCATGCCCCGAGGCCCCAACCCATGCTCACTCCATCCTTCCTCCCTCCCTCCATCTCTCGTTATCCCCCACTCTCGCTCAGTCACTCATTTGCACTGGGCTGAGGCAGAGGGTTGGGGTGCGGCGGGGGATGAGGCCTCTAGGTGGAGGTGCGGGCTCTGGGGTGGGATTGAAGATGAGGGGTTTGGGATGCAGGAGAGGACTCTGGGCTGGGGCTGAGGGGTTTGAAGTGCAGGATGGGGCTCAGGGCTGGGGCAGGGAGTTGGGGTGCAGGTTCCAGGAGGGAGTTTGGGTGTGGGAGGGGGCTCAGTGCTGGGGCAATGGGTTGGGGTGCAGAAGGAAGTTTGGGGTGCGGGCTCCGGGCAGCGCTTACCTCAGGCAACTCCCGGAAGCAGCGACATGTCCTCTGGCTCCTAGGCTTGGGGACAGCCACATAGCTCTGTGCGCTGCCCCTGCACCTAGGCGCTGCCCCCACAGCTCCCATTGGCCCCAGTTCCCAGCCAAGAAGAGCTGTGGAGCCAGTGCTCGGAGCAGGGACAGCACGCGGAGCTCCTGTGGCTGCCCCTGTGCCCAGAAGCCAGAGGGACATGCCGGAAGCTTCCCGGGGGTACCTGCCAATCATATGGTACAACCCCTGAATTTACAGATCCATTAAAAATTCTTGCTCATGGGCTTGCAATTTCATGTGCCAGTTTCTTTAGTGTTCTTGGATGAAGATTATCTGGGCCCCCTGATTTAGTCTCATGAAGCTGTTCGAGTTTGGCTTCTACCTCAGGTGTGGTAATATCTACCTCCATATCCTCATTCCCATTTGTCATTCTACTATTATCACTAAGCTCCTCATTAGCCTCATTAAATACTGAGGCAAAGTATTTGTTTAGATATTGGGCCATGCCTAGATTATCTTTAACCTCCCCTACTTCTTCCTTTTTTGTTTTCTTCTTATTTATATAGCTATAGAACCTTTTACTAGTGGTTTTAACTCCCTTTGCAAGGTCCAGCTCTACATGGCTTTTAGCCTTTCTCACTTTATCCCTATATGTTCTGACCTCAATAAGGTAGCTACATAGTCATATTTTAATCATATAACATCTCACTTGTTTAAAATGTGCCATTGATAAGTTTTGGACATTTGAGGTATGACGAAACAGCACTTACAACGGTTGTAAATTGACTTTCCGTTCTGACTTTATGACGTCGGATATGACTTTACAGTGTCGGATCTGAGTTTTACACTCGATCCCATAGTGTCCCTGTGGGATTTGAGTTAAGAAGTTTTCAACTTACAACGCGGTTCTCAGGAACCAGTTGTATCGTAAGTCCGAGGACTACCTGTATGAGTATGATTGCAGTTGCTGCTAGAGGTTCAATCCAGATCAGGGCCTGGTGGTGCTGTATAAACACATAGTAAGGGAGAGCCCTACCCTGAAGAACTTACAGTCTAAATAGACAAAGGCAGGTAAAGGGTGGGGGAAAGGGAGCCTTATTATCTCCATTTTACGTATGGGGAACTGATGTGCAGAGACAGTAAATGGCCAAAGTCACAGTCACACTGTGTAACAGAGTTGGGACCGGACCACAGAATTTGTGCCTCGGTCCAGTGCATTTCCCACCAATCGTCCTTTCCCTTGACAGGAAGGAGGTTGCAAAACAGGAAAGGCCATTGGGGCTGAGTGAGTTTGGTGCTGATGCGGATCTGCTGATACAAGCTTCCTCTAAACACTTGTCCAATTCAGCATCTTCTTTGCTCTGTTTTCTTCTTGTTCCCCCATCCCTTTGTGGTCTCTGAAGCTGTGCGTTGCTGCAGCCTTAGAAAACCCCTGCCGGGATCAGCTGTGATAGATGGAGTCAAGAAAACCAAAGGATTTGTTTTTCCCATAAGCATGTTTTATGATATTTAATATGACACATGATACCCAGCGAGCCCAATTCATTTGTGCCGGAAAAGACTTTACGCTGATTTATTTGGCAAACCAATCTTCTTGTGTTTGCCTCTCCAGCTGTCCTGCCTCTTGAATGGCATTATGGAGACTTCCCGTGCTGGCAAATTACTCCTCTCCTTGGTGGCACAGAAAAGAAGGGAATAAAACATGTCCTAAAGTAACGGATTCTCTACTCAGTGAGTCTCAGTGTTTTATCCCATGGGTATTATTGCTGCTGATTTACACACTTCTAATACTACTGCTCTTCCCCTAGCGTGCCTACTGCTTTTTTGACTGCCGCTGCACACTGCATGGACGTCTTCAGAGAACTATCCACGATGACTCCAAGATCTTTTTCCTGATTAGTTGTAGCTAAATTAGCCCCCATCATATTGTATGTATAGCTGGGGTTATTTTTTCCAAAGTGCATTCCTTTACATTTATCCACGTTAAATTTCATTTGCCATTTTGTTGCCCAATCATTTAGTTTTGTGAGATCTTTTTGAAGTTCTTCACAGTCTGCTTTGGTCTTAACTATTCTGAGCAGTTTAGTATCATCTGCAGACTTTGCCACCTCACTGTTTACCCCTTCCTCCAAATCACTGATGAATAAGTTGAATAGGATTGGTCCTAGGACTGACCCTTGGGAACACCACTAGTTACCCATCTCCATTCTGAAAATTTACCATTTATTCCTATCCTTTGTTCCCTGTCTTTTAACCAGTTCTCAATCCATGAAAGGATCTTCCCTCTTATCCCATCACAACTTAATTTATGTAAGAGCCTTTGGTGAGGGACCTTGTCAAAGGCTTTCTGAAAATCTAAGTATACTACGTCCACTGGATCCCCCTTGTCCACATGTTTGTTGACCCCTTCAAAGAACTCTAATAGTTTAGCAAGACATGATTTCCCTTTACATAAACCATGCTGACTTTTGCCCAACAATTTATGTTCTTCTATGTGCCTGACAATTTTATTCTTTACTATCATTTCAATTAATTTGACCGGTACGGATGTTAGACTTACCGGTCTGTAATTGCCAGGATCACCTCTAGAGCCCTTTTTAAATATTGGCGTTACATTAGCTATCTTCCAGTCATTGGGTACAGAAGCCGATTTAAAGGACAGGTTAATAGTTCCACAATTTCACATTGGAGTTCTTTCAGAACTCTTGGGTGAATGCCATCTGGTCCCGGTGACTTGTTACAGTTAAGTTTATCAATTAGTTCCAAAACCTCCTCTTCAGTCTGTGACAATTCCTCAGATTTGTCACCTACAAAAATCAGAGGGGTAGCCGTGTTAGTCTGGAATTGCATGCATTGCAGGCATGGAATTTCAGGCATGCATCCAACGAAGTGGGTATTAGCCCACGAAAGCTTATGCTCTAATACTTTAGTTAGTCTTTAAGGTGCCACAGGACTCTTTGTCACTTCACCTACAAAAGATGGCTCAGGTCTGGGAATCTTCCTAACATCCTCAGCCGTGAAGACCGAAGCAAAGAATTCATTTAGTTTCTCCGCAATGACTTTATCATCTTTAAGTGCTCCTTTTGTATCTCTGTCATCCAGGGGCCCCACTGGTTGTTTAGCGGGCTTCCTGCTTCTGATGTATTTACAAAACATTTTATTATTACCTTTTGAGTTTCTGGCTAGCTGTTCTTCAAATTCCATTTTGGCTTTTCTTATTACATTTTTACACTTAATTAGGCAGTGTTTATGCTCCTCTTTAGTTACTTCAGCAGGATTTGACTTCCACTTTTTAAAAGATGCCTTTTTATCTCTCACTGCTTCTTTTACATGGTTTTTAAGCCACGGTGGCTCTTTTTTAGTTCTTTGACTTTGTTTTTTAATTTGGGGTATATATTTAAGTTGGGCCTCTATTATGGTGTCTTTGAAAAGTGTCCATGCAGCTTGCAGGGATTTCACTTTAGTCACTTTATCTATTAATTTCCATTTAACTAACCCCCTCATTTTTTCATAGTTCCCCTTCCTGAAATTAAATGCCACAGTGTTGGGCTGCTGCGGTTTTGTTCCCAGCACGGGAATGTTAAATGTTATTATATTATGATCACTATTCCCAAGCGGTCCTGTTATAGTTACCTCTTGGACCAGCTCTTGCGCTCCACTCAGGACTAAATCAAGAGCTGCCTCTCCCCTTGTGGGTTCCTGTACCAGCTGCTCCAAGAAGCAGTCATTTAAAGTATCGAGGAATTTGGTCTCTGCATTTCATCCTGAGGTGACATGTACCCAGTCAATATGGGGATAATTGAAATCCCCCATTATTATGGAGTTATTTATTTTGACAGCCTCTCTAATCTTCCTTAGCACTTCATCGTCACTATCACTATCATTGTCCTGATCAGGTGGTCGATAATAGATCCCTATTGTTATATTCTTATTAGAGCATGGAATTACTACTTATTAGAGTACTTATCATCTAATTACTTATTAGAGCATGGAATTAGCATGGGAGTACTTATTATCTAATTACTTATTAGAGCATGGAATTAGCATGAGAGTTCTTCTGTTTCCCACCTCTTCATGTTCACCTATGTGATCCTTTATCCCCCATCCTCTTACGGAGACAATTATTGCCATAATCTTTCCACTAGTCTAGGAACTGTCGAGCTCATATTCTTCCCATGAGAGGGGCTGTCCTCTGTTGTGTCCTGTTTGCAGTCCTGTGGACAGCAGTTCCATGTTTCTTTTTTGGTCCTTTCTACACTGTAATGACAATTATTTTCAGGGACCCAACTGAATCCTGACAAAGCTAAAATACAGGAGTTAAAATAATGCTGCTGTTTTCTTGTTGCTTCACTACAGAAGATTGCTGTTTTCCTAGGAGAAAGGAGAAATCTATCTGTCTGTCTTTCTTGCAGAAACCAAATGTACCAAATTGCAACTATCCTTCCAGCCTTAGGGGATGGGGGCAAATGCATCCATAAGTGAAATCGGAGAGTGCAAGAAACCAAGTTCTAGCCTAGACTTGTTCTTGCAATATTTTGAGACTTCCACTAGTCAGAAGTCCATCCTTTTGGAGTCGCTTTCATCTGGGAGCTCTCTGTTGTACTGGGGTGCATTTGAGAGTACAAAAAAATGAACAGAGCAAAGCAGTCAACTTTCATAGAATTTCAGACATTAAAACCAGGGATAAAATGTGCAGTGTCCCAGTCCATTCCCCTTGGTTCCCTCTATACATTTTATCTAGTGGTTTGATCCACTTCTGGGACTTCTCTTGCAAAATTCTTTCACAGTGGAAGCTCCAACTGCTCTGCTTCTGACTATCTTTTTGTCTTCCCACTGAAGAGGCCCAGTATGTTTCTTCAATAAGACTGCCACCACCAGCCAGCTTCTGCCCTCCCTGGATTCTGCAGTGGAGTTCTAATTGTGTGTTTATGATGCGGCCCATTGTGAGCAAAGAAATCCTGAGGTCACCTACAGACTCATAGGTTTTAAGGCCTAGTGGGACCATTACATAACGCAGGCCATAGAATTTCACCCAGGAAATCCTGCATCAAAACCGTAACTCGTTGCCCAACCCTAAAAGTTGCCGGATGTTGAAAATATTTTCAAGTGGTCCTGTCATGTCCAAAGGTGGAGCCCTTTAGGGTACATCTATATGGCAAAAAATTCCAGGGCAGTGAGCCCTGGAGCCTGGGTCTATGGACTTGGGCTTGCGCTACAGCACCACAAATAGCAATGGAAGTGTTTGGGGCTCGTGCTCTGGAACGCAGCCGACTCCAGGCTTCGGACCCTGAGATGCAGCCCGAGCCATAACATCTACCATGGCTATTTTTAGTGCCATAGTGGGAACCCTGGGAGTCCGAGCCTGTAGAACCAGGCTCTGAGACTCACTGCCATGGGGGAGTTTCTTTTTTGCTTTGTAGTCATACCCCCTAGGGCACACACCAAAGTGTGCGGGGAGCATTGCTTGTAATTACTTGTAAGTCTTGCATTGCCACAGAAAATTCACTTCGGGGATTTGGGAATGGAGGGCTGACAGCTCGTGACCCCGACCATGTAATAATTCTCAACCCCCAGTTTGAGAATCCCTGGTCTACACAGACCCATTAAAGCACAACACAGTGGCGTGCTTTAGAAATCACACCCCCATAGTTGGCATTACTGCTTTGTGTAGATAAGTCTTAGATACAAGTAACTAGATCTGGCTGCATAAGGAGCTTTTTAGCTACCCCAAAAGGGGTACTTGTGGGAAATAGAAGGAGGGGTATGTCACCAAAGTAGTATACATGGGAATAGCGCGAGCCTATAGGGAAAATCAGGAAAGCCAAGGCAAAGAATGAGTTACCGCGGGCAAGGAAAGTTTAGAGACAACAAGAAGGAGTTCTTCAAATACGCCAGGCAAAAAAGAAAGATCAGGGATGAGGGGGTCTGCTGCTCGGTGGAGGTGGTGAGCTGGTAACAGAAGATGATCAGAAGGCAAAGGTGTTCAGTCCCTACTTTGCTTCAGTCTTCACACAAAAAATAACATGTGACCGGAGGAGTAGCGAAGTGATCAGACACAGTAAAGGGGAACAGATGCAGATCGGGCTAAATAAAGAACACGTCAGATCTTCTGACCGTTTTGAATGGATTCAAATCAGCGGGACCTGATGCTGTGTATCCCTGATGCAATTAGCAGAAGAAATCTGGGAGCCACTGGCAATAATATTTGCAAACTCACAGGTGACGGAAGAGGTCTCGGAAGACTGAAGGAAGGCTAACATAGTGCCCATCATTAGAAAGGAGAAAAAGGAGGAGCCGGGAACTATAGACCAGTCGACCTGACTTCAGTAACTGGGGAGCTACTGAAGCAACGTATAAAACATTCATTTTGTGAATACCTGGAGGATGACGGGGTGATCCCTAGCAGCCAGCATGGATTTACTAAGAACAAATCATGCCAGACCAGCTTGATTTCCTTCTTTGGTTTGGTGGATGGGGGAATGAGGTAGACATCATATACCTGGACTTCAGCCAGGCTTTTGAAACAGTCCCACATGACATTCTGATAAGTAAGCTGGAGAAATATAGGCTTGGCAGAACTACCATTAAGTGGATTCATAACTGGTTAAACAATTTCAAACAAAGGGTAGCTATGAATGGAATGATGTCAGATTGGAGGGAGGTCTCAAATGAGGTTCTGCATGAATCTGTTCTGGATCTGGTGTTGTGCAACATCTTTAATGACTTGTATGTAGGAATACAGAGCATACTCATCAAATCAGCAGATCACATAAAGATTGGGAGTGGGAGGTGGCAAACATTGGAAGATGGAGCTAAAATTCAGAGGGATCTTGATAAATTGGAGAACTGGGCTATAAACAACAAACTGAAATTCAACAAAGACAAATGTAAGGTGCTACACTTACGGAAGAAAAACCAAATGTACAGATACAGAATGGGGAATAACTGGCTTGGCAGCAGCATTGCTGAGAAGGATCTGGGAGTTGTGGTGGATCACAACTTCCACATGAGTCAGCAATGCAATGCTGTTGCAAAAAACACAAATGCAATTTTAGTTCGCATTAATAGAGGCATAGCAAGCAAGTGATAGTACTGCTGTGTTTGGTGCTGATTTGACCTCAGCTGGAATCCTGTGTCCAGTTTTGGTCACCACTGTATAAAAAGGATATAGAGAAACTGGAAAGGATCCAGAGGTGACAAAGATGATCAAAGGGTTGGAACACAAGCCATGTGGGCAAAGGCTGAAGGAACTGGGTATGTTTTGTTTGGAAAAGTGGAGATTAAGCGGGGGACACAACAGCGGTCTTCAAATACTTGAAAGGCTGCCATAAAAAAGATGGAGAAAAATTGTTCTCTTGCCACAGAGAACAGGACAAGAAGTGATGGGTTCAAACTACAGCACATCAGATTTAGATTAAATCTCAGAAAAAAATTCCTACCTATAGTAACAGTAGGACGCTGGAACAGACTGCCTAGGGAGGTTGTGGAAGCTCCTTCACTGGAGGTTTTCAAAAGGGCACTAGATAGCCCTCTGGCTTGGATGGTTTAGACAAAACAAATCCTGCATCTTTGCTGGAGGTTAGACTAGATGACCCTTGCAGTCCCTTCTAAGCTTATGGTTCTATTATTTGAACATCCTTTCATCAGGACATTGATGCGTTCTGGTCTGTCATACACAAACAGATTGCCAGTGTGAGCACTCTCATCCTGTAGCTTTAAAATTGCCCCTTCTTGACATTTAATGAGTCTAGATGGTGCGTGGTTACTTCTGGGGAAGTCCTCCCAGCCACACTTAATATTTCATTCAGAATTAGATGGAGTTCTGGGGTTGTCAGGAAAAGAGCATTTGGATGCTGTTATGCCTATCAACTCCACAACGCTTTCTCCTGCTCTGTGTTTGCGTTCGAGGGCTTCATCTGAATCAAAGTGCACAGAAAGGAAACGGTAACCTTTTAACAACCCAATTTCCTTGTCAAAATTCCTTCTTTATGTCAGGGTCAGGCTTTTCTACACCATTTATTTCAGCGAGATACTAGGCAATCCTAGCAGAACAGTTGGGTAAATCTAAAGCAGAAATGCATTTCACTAAGTCTTCCGGTGCTGCGAGGTGCACGACCCAATCATCAGTCCTGACAGATGGAATAAAGAGTAGCAAAGACTCAAGGATCTTCATGTGTCACCGCACCATCTGGAAAGTTTGGGTTTGTCGTCAGTTCAGCCTCATCGAATTCCTTGGTCCATTCTGTGATATGCAGATATGGATATATGGAACTGGTCTTGCAAGTCCTGAACCCTTTGAGAAATGACTTCAAACACATCTGTCTGCTTTCCACCTAAGACATCTAATTATGTTATGTAACTATGTGCAGACCGTTTGCAGGTGTATTCCAGTAATTTCTGGCTGGATGCTGAAATCTTAACCAGTGCCTCATTACTGTTCTTTCAGCATAATAAACCAAGCTGATAATCAATACCACGGACTTTGCTTCTCTTTTTTGCTGTTGACGGCAAATCAACTTGAAGCACTCGTTGCAGTTCTAGTAATCTGTAATAATAAAAAAATTAATCAGATATCATGTATTGAACATTAATTGATAACAGTACCATCAGTCGAGTACTTAACTGTGTGAGGGATGCTTGTTTGACATGACCCGTGTTAGGAATATAATTAAAGTTAATTTTTAAGCATTTTCTCCAATGTATATCTGCAAAATTTTTCTAGGTTTGTCATGTTTGATATCGCTGTGTTTGAGAGACAAAGGGCTTTTGAATGATACCCAACTTGGCTCATTTCCAATGACATTGTAGTATCGAAATTTCCACCAGAGTGCCCCCCTACCCCATGCCATGTCGCAGAGGGTGACACCCTTGAAAATTCTGAGTCTGTATATTTTTACAAATCAAATGACACCTCCCTTACCTTTCTATCATGAACTTATCCACATAATTACGTATATTCCTTAGATAGAAAGGTTTTGCTCAAGCTGTAGGGATCCAGGCTTTTAGATCTGATAGTTCCCCAGTTCTGGTACTGGGGGCAGAGCAAGGCAGAGTGGTGCCCCTCCATGCCCCCTCATGGGGGCTGGCCCAGGCCCCAGTCCTGCCATACCTCCCCTGGATGTTCCTGAATGCCTCCCCCTCTCCCTCCGGAGGTGTGCCCCAAAGTTTAGGGACCACTACCCTAGACAGACTGCTATAAACACCTCTCTTCCCATTCTATCTCGTGATCTGTGCAATACTGTAAAATATTTACAGGCTTGTCAGAATTGGAATTTTTTATATACAGTTTTGGTAGTTGGTATTGATGTTTAAAAATAAACTTTTGATTCAGTTTTTATCAATTTAAAATTTCACAGCTGCGGGAAGTTATGCCATGGGAAGCAATTGAGGGGTCAGACATTCTCTAATTGGGTGACCAGATGTCCTGATTGTACAGAAACAGTCCCCATTTTTGGGTCTTTTTCTTATATAGGCTTCTATTTAACCCCCACCCCATCCCAATTTTTCACACTTGCTGTCTGGTCACCCTAGTCTTTAATGACAGGCGACAGTGAGATTCAAAAAGTTAAAGCTTTATAACAGTTGCAGCACAAATTGTCAACATCACATGTCAAAATATGACAATTAAATACCCTTAAATCCAACCCTGAGTTCTCGACCAGGATTTTTCTCACTTGACCTCTCTGTAACCATTGATTAGTCCTGATGCAAATATTTGTTTTGGGTGTCTCATGAAATCGATATTTACCACTAAAAATTGAATCCTTCCAAACGTACAAATCTGCCAAGTCTCTCCGTCACTTGCCCAGCTTCCTTTGTGTGGGGGCTGTAGACCACAACACAGGGCCTCCCATGCAGTGGCTGGGACCAAGGCCCCTTGGGCTTCCTGGCAATCTTGCAGCCAGCCCTCCTGGAAATTCAGCAGCAGTTTAATTCAGATTCAGACTGGAAGGGGTACTAGTGGATGAAACATGCAGTTTGTTGCAATGACCTCCTGGCCACATTGGGATGGAAGCTCACCCACCTGCCCATCCCATTCTGAACGAGTTGGCTGTAGAATCACCAGGAAAATCCCTTTGAATATCAGTTATGGTGCAGCCCCCCTTACAGGCAATGCGCAGGTCCCGGGGTTCGGGAGGGCATGGAGAGGTGAGGGCTGGGAGGTAGAACTTCGGTGCCAGCTGCGAAACCCAAGCCCAAATACCAGTGTTGGGACCCCGTGGAGCCTCGCATCTCATCAGAGAGGGCGGAGGCACCCCCTTGACAGGCACCTGAAAAAAGGAGCCTTTCCTCCATCATCTCCTCTGCTCACCTGCACTTCTGGCTCGATCTGCATCACACTGGCCCAGAGCAAGGAGGCTCCATAGGCTATTTTCTGTGACTTGGGGCCAGACTATTGCTGAAAGGCTGGAACTGGCTGTGGAGCCTGGGGGATTTAGTCACTCTGTGGCCACTAGGATTTGGACACCCACATGTCTCCTTTTCCTTTGACAATCCTACCTTGAGATCTCAGGCTCTGTGGCCCGACTGAAGTCTCTATCTCCTGGTAATTCATGCAGCCTAACCTACTCTGCCACAGTCTTTCCCTCCCCCACAACACATGCTTTAAACATGTAATTGTAGCTTGTGGGCAAAACACAAGGCCTTGGGAATGGCCTGCTACTGGGAACTACCCCAATGTCTGCAAGTCCTAATTACACAAAGACCGCTCTGCAGAAGGAATCTTGGCTTGAGCTTACTCAATTGATCATCTCAAAACCAAAGTGAACTGCCAGAAAGATGAAAGGCAGAGAGCTGCCTTCCCCGGAGGGCTATGCTATCATGTTCTTCTGGCTTGAGTAAATTTCTCTTTCTTCTTGCAAACCTCCCAACTGTTTAATCAGCTGGCAATCCTGCTTCAGTTTCTTTCCCACCATTCTTGAACAAGGGTTGCTTTCTTAATAGAAACTGGAACCAGATCATGGCAGAGAGTGCATAGCCTTTCCGGCATGCCAGGTGCTTGAATCCTTTTTTCATACTCCTGGCCCTAGAATTTCAGTGGCATGCTTGCGTAGCCCAAGGAATGTTAATTAGGCTGTGGAACTCATTGCCACAAGATGTACTTGAGGTCAAGCGGCTAGTAAAATTTCAAAGAAAGATGGGACATTTCCATAGATAATCAGAACATTCAAAATGCATTAGGTAGAGTAAATGTATTATGATAAATAAAGCCTCATGCATCAGAGTATAAGTCATCTGGCAACTGACAAGCTTTCCCTCTGTGCAGGTTATCCCATTAACTGGAAATGGTTTCTTGCACTTCAGTGCATCTGGTGCTAGCCACTTGCTAATAGACTATATGGATCATTGCTCTGATTTTATATGGTAGGTCCTATGTTTCTTGGTTTAGTAACACAAGGCAGGTACAATGTGACTGTGGTATGTCCCTGCTAGCAGCAGAAGGGTTGAAGTGGTGTAAAGCATAAGCTTTTGGGGGTGAATACCCACGTTGTTGTACGGCATGCATCTCTTTGTAAAAGTGACACATCTGTGGCTTGGCACCTGATCAACTGTTGGCTTCTCTGACCTTCCGGTTGGTCTGCCGCAGCTTCTTGGCTTTCACATGGCACTGCTGCTGGCCCCTGTCGTATCCCTTCCCCTGCATCCCCTATGTACTCTGCACATAGATGCCCACATTTCTGCGATGGGTCCGTAGCTGTGCTTGTACAGTCTCTTCTCCCCACAGGCCCGGGAGAGCCAGTATCTCCTGTCTAGTCCAGGAAGGAGGGTGTAGGCAGCATGGTTGACTGGACAGTTACACACACCAGTGGAGAGCTGCTAGGTGCATGTACCAAGCTAGTCAATCAGGAAAAGGCATATCAAAAATTGACAGGGTATTAAAGGAGGGGAGTGCTTCTGGTCTCCATGACCCCTGGGCAGTGGAGTTCACAATTGTGACCAGAGCAGTCAGCGTCAGGCATTGTGGGATACGGCTGTTAGGGGCAACATAGATAATAAAATGTCTACACTCACGCTGTGTTGACATCAGTACATCAACCACAGAGAGATAGTGTTGCTATGTCAGTGTAATGGGGCGCTTACATCACTGCGAGACAAATTTAATTATAGACGCATGTAGGACTAGATTGACACAAGGTGGCTTATGTTGACTTAACTTTGAAGTGCAGATCGGGCCTAAGATTCTGGTAAGATGTGTGTTTTCTCACCATCTATAGGCTGATCCCTAAAAGGATAACAGCCTTCTACTGCTACCAGTTATACCTTTGGTAGACATCTGTGCTGTTGGTCAAACTCTACTGATGACCCTTGGGCTCAATATCATTCCACGTGATGGAATTACTATTTGATCAGTTTACTTGATAAGAAACCTGAGCGATATTAAAGATTGTTAAGGTTGAAAGTCAAGCATGTGGAAGTTAGGAAATGCCCGTGAAACATGGGAAGTAGAAGTGATGTTGGACCAGACTATATCCTAATGCATATACATAGGGGGCTGAATTAAGGCTGCATGCAGAGGAAACCTAAATTCTTTCACTTCTTTCCTTTTTAGTGCCTGCCTATGCAACATTAAACTTCTTTTACACTGAGTGTATTTTTTTTTTTACCAGAGACAGAACAATTTGTAAAATCTACCCCCAGCTGTTGACTCATCTGTTTAAGAGGGATAGGATGGATTGAGAGGAATGGAACCTCAATCTCTTAAATCTTCATTTGGGGCTTTAAACAGAAAACCATCTTTCCTTCCACTTGTTACCTAATTGTAACTGTGGTGGTTCTTCTGGTGATGGTGCCTAGATGGATTCCAAATGTGGGTGTGCGTGTGCACCATGATCCAGAGCCAGAACAGTTTGTCGCAGTGTTTGTAACCGTGGTTTCTGTGATGCAGAAACTTGTTCTCTAAAAACTGGTCTTTAGAGGGTGCCCTGGACAGAACTTTGCAGCTAATGTCAACGTTGCTAAAAGATAAGAAATAACTGAATTATAAACTCAGTAAGATTCACAAAAGGATTGTTTGTTTACATGGATAAGAATATCCACAATTGCAATTGCTAGGAGGCCAAATGCATATGGCAAAACAATCTTTGTGCTTCAGGACATGACCTGGATCCTTCCTGCCTGGGGTAAGGAAGAAAATTGATAAAAAGGAGGAAAATGATAAATTTCTATTCAAATCGATAAGCAACATTAACACAATTCAAGAAATAAAATGAAGAGGATTGTGAAACTTTGGACTTTTGGGATGAAATTCTTTTTCGCTTTCAAGCAGTTCTGCTCCAAGGCATCTGGTATTGGACACTGCCTTCCACTGTTGTAGTGGAACCAAGCCATAAGTTTCTTATTTCGATGATCCTATGACTGCTTTCCTTTTCCTTCTGGCTGCGTAAAAAGCTCCTAAACCATTAAGTAGTGAAACTCACTCACTGCTTGCACGAAAGAAGAAAAAACTAATATACTAGTACCATACACACCACTGTCAACCAAGCCCATTTACTGTGATCATTATTCAGATGTGAGAACAAAGGACCTCATGATGAATCCAAAAATACTCCACTGACTTTCAGCCTCTTTGCAGCTGAAACACAGCTTGCTTTTGACTTTACAGTGCTGGCCATTGGGATAACTGTTTCCTTTACGCCGTGGAATGACACTCACATCTTCCCCTTGCCTGAGAAAGAGAGAACCCCTTAAAGCTTTGCTGGATCTGTTGAGTGGCGTAAAATCCCTCCAACTAGCTCTGGAACTTTGCACTGGGGTTAATTTCCTAATGCTAAATGAAGATGCTGTGAGTTTCAGGGAAGCATCATGGAATAGTTGCAGAGGTGCCGAAGAGCTGACTTAGCCAAGGGCAAAGCGAGGGTTTATGGAGAATGAAAAAAGGGCTCAGAATATATTGCCTGGCAGAGTGGAATAGCCTGCTGGGTGCCCTGAAAATTACTTTCTTCTACACCCTATTCACAGCTATGGGCTGCAGAAGGCAGGACTATGTAGAGAAGAGAAAAAACGCTGTGTGCACTTGGATGTCAAGGAGATTCAGCTTCAGTAGCTGGCTTCAGTCATTTGCACGTCAGGGCCTAGATTGACTTTTCCTCCTGTTAGTGGACGGGGTTATTAGTAGATCCCTGCACAGGTACAAAATTTATATCCATATCTAATCCACGATCCACAAATATGGTCCGCTCTAGTTCTTAGTCCCATTCAGCTGGGTGTCTTGCCAAGGAGCCTCGTCTGACCCTGTGGAGATTCTGTTCTAAAAAAATAAGAACGACCATCCTGGATCAGACCAATGGTGCATCAGGCCCAGTATTCTGACTTCAGATAGTGGCCAATGCCAGGTGCTTAAAGGGAAACGAACAGAACAAATAATCCTCAAGTGATCCTGGTCAGGTTCTCTTAACGTGCCCATCACCATGGCATCTTAGCATCATATCGTAGTGTGGTGGTTATATATGTTCACAGGAGGAACCGTTCTGACTAAGCTTCCTTCTTTTTCCTAACTCCCACCTGTAGTCTCCCTCTCTGTTGGTATAAACAGTTCAGAGGCAGCTGTTTCGGCTGTTTGGGCAGGAAGAACAAAGGGATGCGCAAAAGGAGGGGAGTGGAGGTTGCTGTCCCCATATTGGGGCTGCAGACTGAATGAAGGGGTGGGTAGTGAAATTTGCAGTACTTTCCCTTAGTCGTAACAGTGTGTGTGTGTGTGTGTGATGAAATTACCAGAGACGTGCTGATCCTGCTGGAATACTTTGATTGAAACAGAATGGATGGAAATAGTGTGCGTGAATCTAGAAGCCGGTGGTAAAGCTTCCTCTAGGAAAAGGGCCATTTGCTGAAACTGGATCTAGTTGTAAATTAAGAATAGTTTACAAAACAAATAGAAAATGCCAAACAACCTGCTGTACCACCTGATGCCTGAGGCCAGACGATGTCACTTGTTCCAGGGGGTGTGTCATTCTCCAAGTGTCCTCTTTAAAGACCACATGGCATGAATGTGGATGGAGGAGACCTCCTGGTTCTTCCATTTTATCTGCTGCCAAGCTCCCATTTTTCAGTTACAAAAACCAGCTGCTTGGTCTTGAGCCGAAGCATTAGGAGTGGAAGAAACCCCAGTCAGTCAAACGTGGCAGGGCTGAACCCTATGGCAAGGTCACAGCTGGGGCAAGGAAGCTCTGGGAGGCAGAAGGACTTGATCTGAAATATCTCCTCTCATGACTCATCTCCTACAGCTTCCTCCAGACTGCCTCTCCGGGTGTCCCCTGGCGTTCCCCAGTATCCTAGCAGTAGGATGGATAACCACATCTACTATAGGTCTCTTTCTATCCAAATGCTGAGGCATCAGGCTGTGTTTGCAAAGAGCATGAAACAGTAGCTCTGTTGTGCTGTGGCTTCTGCAGCACACACGGAGCAACCCAGCCCTGAGCATCACAGCTGCCTTACCACCATCATCCACTCCCTTCCCCCCCAGCCAGGGCCATAGAATGGAGAGTACTAGGGTAGATGGCACCAACAATCGGAAAGGACAGGAGAAGGGCTGTATCTAGAGCTATGCAGCAACAGCAGCCTGTGCTATCGCAGCCTTCCCACGGTGGAACGGTTTCAGTCTGAAAAGCTGGCACGTGTATTTACCTACAAAGCAAAGAAGAGAGAACATCAGAATGGCCCTACTGGGTCAGACCAAAGCCTGTCTAGCCCAGTCTCCTGTCTTCTAACAGTGGCCAATGCCAGGTGCCCCAAAGGGAATGAACAGAACAGGGAATCATCAACTGATCCTTCCCCCGTCACCCGTTCCCAGCTTCTGGCAACAAAGGCGAGGGCCACTCAGCAACCGGTGAGCTCTTCAGAATGTGAAAAATAATTTAATCTTCTTGACAAATGCTGTCTGGAACTCAAATACCAACTGCAGTCCCCTTTGAAGCCTCCCAAACTTCAAAGCCATTCTTTGTAAAGGTCACAACGGAGACACATCCAGAACACCCTCAATCTGTGTATGATGCTTACTCATGTTTGCCTTAGGTTTGAAAGTGATAAAACACGCTGTTCCCTAGCCAGCAAGAGCTGAAGAAATATCTCATTGGTGAGCCGTGTTCCTTATCCCACGTGGTTCCCAGATGTTTTCTTTGAAGTGTTTGCCAAGGAACTCTTAGGGTTACTCTTAATTTCGGAAGATGAGATGGAATCGTGCAATAAAAATCGCAGTTTTATGGTTTGAAAAATTCCTCAAAGAGCTGATCTGAAGGGAAAGGATGGGAAACCAGATCGCTCTGTGACAGGTTTCAAAGGGCTACCTTTGTGCTGATGGAGTGAGTGTTCCTGTGCTGGAAATGGTCTGGAGGGAAATAAAGTGTGTGTATGTGTGCGTAATTAATAAGCCATTTTTAGTCCCTTCCGTACTGTAGAGTTCTTAACACCCTGCAAAATAGTGATGTGGGAACATTATGGAAAGAGAGATTTGGAAGCAGACTTGAGTATTTCTGTATTCCATTGCTCTGGCTAAACAGCTGGGTTTGTTTTATGGGATTAGGTTGATTGGGCTGGGGTTGGTTTGTTTAATTGACCTATGATGTGATTCTTTTGGTGCAGTAGAAGCACCTACAGCTATTGGGTAGGAGCATTCTCACAGTAATGTGAATAAGACATAAGGCAGCCCCGATCCCAGACCTGACTGTGTGGGGCCCAGGTGGCAGCCCTAACCGTGGACCCTGTTGTGTGATGCTGGGCGGCCCTAGCCCCCACCACCTGTTAGCACACAGCTACAGGCCAGCTGTATGCTACTTGGGCTGCATATGGCCTGTGGGTTAAGAACCACTGATCTAGATCATAGGGTTGCCACCTTTTTAATTGTGGTGACCGAATCCCAGAGGTCCTGCACCTGCCCTGCTTCTTCCTCAAGGCCCAGCCCCACCTCGTCTCTTTCCTCGAGCTCCACCTCTCGCTCCACCTCTTTCCCCAAGGTCCCACCCCTGTTCTGGTGAAAAAGACTTTCTGGTTGAAAACCAGGCACCTGGCAACCGTAAAGGGCGCCCTGATTCAGAAGTCAAAAGCTGGACTGTCTGGGTAGAACCCGGACAGGTAATAACCATATCTAGACTATGCAATCCTGCACCCTGGACCATCCTCCTGTGCCTCTCCGGAGCACAGACTGCCTGTGATGGTTTTATGGCTAGTATAGAGGAGCAGCGATGGAAATCCCTGGTAGAGCAGGAGTGAGCTATGCAGAACAGCTCTCCTGAGAACCTGGGGATAATGCCTCTTTTTCCTTCCTTGCAGTTTGTTCCCTTTACGTTTATCTTAACTGAGCTCTCTGCTGCAGGGCATGGATCAGCGGTCATAGAGCGCTTCCTGTCGATGTGCAGGAGCAGTCAAAAACGTGAACAGAATGGTGGGAATCATTAAGAAAGGGATAGATAATAAGACAGAAAAAATCATATTGTCTATATTGCAAAGACAATCCAGGAAGTTTTTGGAACGTGTAGGGGACAATTTGCTGGTGCAAATGGAGGCACTAAATAGGGGCAGAGCTCTTCTTGACCTGCCGCTCACAAACCGGGAAGAATTAGTAGGGGAAACAAAAGTGAATGGGAACCTGGGAGGCAGTGACCATGAGATGGTTGAGTTCAGGATCCTAACACAAGGCAGAAAGGAGAGCAGCAGAATACGGACCCTGGACTTCGGAAAAGTAGACTGACTCCCTCAGGAAACTGATGGGCAAGGTATGGGAGAATAACATGAAGGGAAAAGGGGTCCAGGACAGCTGGCTGTATTTTAAAGAATCCTTACTGAGGTTGCAGGAACAAACCATTCCGATGTGTAGAAAGAACAGTAAATATGACAGGCGACCAGCTTGGCTTAACAGTGAAATTCTTGCTGAATTTAAACACAAAAAAGAAGCTTGCAAGAAGTGGAAGATTGGACAAATGACCAGGGAGGAGAATAAAAATATTGTTCAGGCATGCAGGAGTGAAATTAGAAAGGCCAAATCACACTTGGAGTTGCAGCTAGCAAAGAGATGTTAAGAGTAACAAGAAGGGTTTCTTCAGGTATGTTAGCAACAAGAAAAAAGTCAAGGAAAGTGCAGGCCCCTTGCTGAATGAGGGAGGAAACCTAGTGACAGAGGATGTAGAGAAAGCAAATGTACTCAATGCTTTTTTTGCCTCTGTGCCTCTGTCTTCACAGACAAGGTCAGCTCCCAGACTACTGCACTGCGCAGCATGGTATGGGGAGGAGGTGATCAGCCCTCTGTGGAGAAAGAAGTGGTTCAGAACTATTTAGAAAAGCTGGACAAGCACAAATCCATGGGGCCAGATGAGCTGCATCCAAGGGTGCTCAAGGAGTTGGCGGATGTGATTGCAGAGCCATTGGCCCTAATCTTTGAAAACTCATGGCGATCGGAGGAGCTCCAGGATGACTGGAAAAAGGCTAATGTAGTGCCCATCTTTAAAAAAGGGAAAAAGGAGGATCCGGGGAACTACAAGCCAGTTAGCCTCACCTCAGTCCCTGGAAAAGTCATGGAAAATTAGAGGATTGGGCCAAAAGAAATCTGATGAGGTTCAATAAGGACAAGTGCAAAGTCCTGCACTTAGGATGGAAGAATCCCGTGCACTGCTACAGACTGGGGACCGAATGGCTAGGCAGCAGTTCTGCAGAAAAGGACTTAGGGCAGGGGTTCTCAAAGTGGGGGTTGCGACCTCCCGGAGGGTCACGGGGTGATTCTTGGGGGGTCACAAGCTTCCTTTCCATTTGGCGGCATTTTGGCGGACGCAACGCTTCTATGCGTCTCCGCCGAAAAGCTGCCGAGTGGAACACTTCCACTTTTGGCGGCATTTCGACGGAGACACAGAGAAGCGCGGCCTCCGCCGAAATGCCGCCGAAACCGGAAGTGTTCTGTTCGGCAGCAATTCAGCGGAGAGACCCTGGGACCACAGCGCGCATAGAACTGCAAAAAGGGGCCTTGAACCTAGGAAGTTTGAGAACCCCTGACTTAGGGGTTACAGTGGACAAGAAGCTGAATGAGTCAACAGTGTGCCCTTGATATCAAGAAGGCTAACAGCATTTTGGGTTGTGTAAGTTGGGGCATTTCCAGCAGATCGAGGGATGTGATCATTCCCCTCTATTCGGCACTGGTGAGGCCTCATCTGGAGTACTGTGTCCAGTTTTGGGCCTCACACTACAAGAAGGTTGTGGATAAATTGGAAAGAGTCCAGCGGAGGGCAACAAAAATGATTAGGGGGCTGGAACACATGACTTAGGAGGAGAGGCTGAGAGACCTGGGATTGTTTAGTCTGCAGAAAAGAAGACTGAGGGGGGATTTGATAGCTGCTTTCAACTACCCGAAAGGAGGTTCCAAAGAGGATGGATCTAGACCAGGGATCAGCAACCTTGGCATGCGGGACCGCAGGGTAAACATCCTTAGTGGTCCCTGCTGGTTTGTTTACTTGCCATTTCGCCGACCGCGGCTCCCACTGGCAGCTGTTCACCATCCTGGTCCAATGGGGGCTGTGGGAAAAGCAACAAAAATGATTAGAGTTATGGAACAGCTGCCATATGAGGGGAGATGAATAAGACTGGGACTTTTCATGTTGGAAAAGAGACAGCTCAGGGGGGATATGACAGAGGTCTATAAAACCATGACTGGTGTGGAGAAAGTAAATTAAAAAGTGCTATTTCTTCCTTCTCATAACACAACAACTAGGAGTCACCAAATGAAATTAATAGGCAGCAGGTTTAAAACAAACAAAATTAAGGCCTGGTCTACACTAGCAGGGAGGGTGAACCTAAGATACGCAACTTCAGCTACATGAATAACATAGCTGAAGTCGACGCATCTTAGGTCGACTTACCTGCCGTCTTCACGGCGGCAGCAGTTAGTGCTGGGTTCTCATATCGACTCCGCCTTGCGCCTTTTAGCGAGCTGGAGTTCCGGAGATGACTTTGGGTACCGATTTATCGCGTCCTGACGAGACGTGATAAATCGATCCCCGATAGATCGATCTCTACCCGTCGATCCAGACGGTAGTGTAGACAAGGCCTAAGTATTTTTTCACACAATCCACATCAACCTGTGGAACTTTTTGCCAGAGGATGTTGTGAAGGCCAAGACTATAACAGGGTTCAAAACAGAACTAGATATGTTCATGGAGGATAGGACCATCTATGGCGCTTAGCTGGGATGGCCAGGGATGGTGTCCCTAGCCTCTCCTTTGCCAGAAGCTGGGAATGGGCAACAGGGGATGGATCACTTGAACATTACCTGTTCCCTCTGGGGCACCTGGTATTGGTCACTGTCGGTAGACAGGATACTGGGCTAGATGGACTTTTGGTCTGACACAGTACGGCCTTTCTTATGTTCTTATGATTGTTATAGGGTTTCCTGTCCTAGAACCCAGTCTAGAGTGTGGGCCTGGGTTCCCCTGCCAGCCACTGAGAAGTGACAGAGGAGCTTGGGAGATGCTAGTCGAACAGCTGGTCCAGAGTGTTACCCCAGAAGGGAAGGAGTGTAGTGACCGAAGGGCTGAGTTATGAAGAAGATGCACCCTGAGGCCTAGAGAGAGAGGGGCCACGGTGTGAGGAAGAGGGCGTCACACCTGAGCGGAGTTAATCTCCAGAGGGAGGCACAGCTAGTGGTGAGTGAAGCCTGTAACAAATAGGTTTATATATCTGGAAATTTGCCCCATCACCTTGGCAGCTTAGGCTTTGTGCAGCCAGCTTTCTTTATTTGGTCCTGATGACACTTCATGCCTAGAAGCTACAGGGGTGATTTTTTAAGTCAGCAAAACTTTGCAGCAATAAACTGCTGTGTCTCTGTGTCCTTGCAAATCCTCTGGCATTGTCTGAATGCAAGGGAAGAGAGAGAGATATGTGTTGCACTCTTGAGTGGATGCAGATGCCCGTGGGGGCACTTACGTGCTGGAGAGAGCTAATGAGTCTTCTACAGTAGCCAGAGACTTTGGGCACTGGGGGAGGAGGAAGTGTCTGAAAACAGTATATTAAGCTGACCTTTTAGGGGCTGTTGGAAAAAGTACCCAGCTAGTTTGTTCTCACACACATGGATCCACAACTTTGCAGTACATCCATTCTGAGACTCCAATGGCAATTTGTCCTCTTCTTTATCTCTGTTCAGGGTGTGCTCTGATGAGTTCTGTTCGAGTTCGATTGAGCTTTAATGAAATGGGGAGGAGGGAAAAGTATCTAAAGCAGAGAATAGTTGGCATTATTTTTTCCAACATTAATTACTTTGCACTTAGCACTGAAATTCCTCTGCCATTTAGTTATGCAGTCACCCAGTTTTGTGAGATCCCTTTGTAACTCTTCGCAGTCAGCTTTGGACTTAGCTGTATTGAGTCTTTTATGTTACCTGCAAATTTGCCACCTCACTGTTCTTATGGGGGCGTTCAATTTAATTACATTATGGTTGCTGTAAAGTGGTTCCTGTGCTCCACTTCAGATTAAATCAAGAATTGCCTCCCCCATGTGAGTTCCAGGACAAGCTGCTCCAAGAAGCCATCAATTAATGTCTTTAGAAATTTTATCTCTGCAAAAAGTTCTAGCACTGCTGTTCATGGGACATAATGTGAGAGGTCACTTGAACTGAAACGTGAGCAGATATTCACATTTTCCTGTACCCACTCCCTTCTAATTTATACTTCAGTTTTGGGAGCCTGACTTAAATGCTGATAGATCTCTGCACTGGACTCTGAAATGATGGCAACCCTAATTCTTGGCAAAGGTTGATCTGGTGCATCTCAGAGGTCGCTGCTCTGATCCATGCAGACTGTCAAAGGGCAGATTCGACTTTTGACATCAGCAGTAGCCCAGGGTAGTTTCCGGCTGTCATTATTGTCACTGGTTGCTAGCATGGGGTGGGTTTTCTTTTAAGAAGGGAATCCCTAACATTGCTGTGTGTGGGGAGAGATTGGGCCATGGATAGGGGCTAGCTGGTTTCGATTCATTCCAGATAAGATGGAGGGGAGCAACTGGAGGATATGGCACCAGTGATCTCTGCCCATTTCATCAGAAAGAACACATCCTCCGTGGGTGGGTCAGCGTCATCATTACGTCTGGGACCTGGTTAGACTCTCAGATGCTACCAGTAGCCACAGCCAGGTTGGCTTTTATTATTATTGTTTCTGATTTATGTAACCGTAGCACCTAGGAGCCCCAGTCGTGCTAGGCACTTTGTTGACAGCCAGATAGTAAGCACCATCACTTTTGGATGCAGATGGCGCCACTGTTACACACAATGTCTTTGTCGCCTTGAGATTAGACCACCAGAAACGTGCTCCACGTGGGGCTACATCTTAAAGCCAATCCGGACGTTGCAGAATTCGCCAACATGCTTATTAAGTGGCGCATCCGTCCGTGCAGGCACGTTAAACCTGGGCTCTGCAATCTGCCTATTGATTTCCAGGTTGACTTTAAAATGATACTTCTGACCTTTTATAAAGCCCTGGACGGCCTGAAACACGCCTCTCCCCGGGAGGCGCTGCCATCAGAGTGGGCAGCAGAGCCCGTGTTGATATGAGAAAGAGGGGGATGCTAGCCGTGTCCCTGTTAGCAGCCTGGATCTTTCTGCTTTGCCTGCCCTCTTCTGTGTCTGCCCATGTTTGTTATCCTTCAGATGATCCCCACCAGTAAGGAGATGAGAATGATGGAAGGCTGGGAAGGAGGTGACTCTGGAGATACTGTGGAGGGATATACATTAGACTTTTGGTCTGTTTATGCTGTTATGGTCTATGGTAGTTGACAGCTTATTTATTTTAAGAAAAAACAATCCTTGTGGCACCTTAGAGACTAATGCACTTATTTGGGCATAAGCTTTTGTGGGCTAAAACCCACTTCATCAGATGCATGGAGTGGAAAATACAGTAGAGAGGTATAAATCCACTGCATATGAAAAGATGGGAGTTGCCCTCCCAAGTGCAGGGTCAGTGCTAAACAGTTGACAAGAAGATGTGAGTATCAGCAGGGGGAGAATTAGTTTTGATAGCAACACTGCTTGAAACGGGCTACCTTGATTTCATTGAACTCATTAGCACTACAAAAGTGATTTTTCCTCCTTTCTTGTCAACAGTTGAGAATAGCCCACTTCCACCTTAATTGAATTGGCTCCTTAGTCCTGACCCTCCACCTGGTAGGACAATGCCCATCTTTTCATATGCAGTACATTTATGCCCGAATGAATTTATCTGTCTCGAAAGTGCCACAAGGACTCCTCATTGTTTTGGCTGATACAGACTAACAGGGCAACTACCCCTGTGAAACCTGATACAGACTAACAGGGCAACTACCCCTGTGAAACCTGTCTTTGGGCTTGTCTTCACTAGAGCCGGGAGAGATCGATTTTATGGCGATCGATTTATCGCGTCTCATCAAGACGCGATAAATCGATCGCCAGCGGCGCCCCCGTCGACTCCGTAACTCCAGCTCGCCAAAAGGTGCAAGCTGGAGTCAACGAGGGAGCGCACTGCCGATCGCTGCTGCCGTGAGAACGGCAGGTAAGTCGGCCGTAGATACGCCGATTTCAGCTACGTTATTAACGTAGCTGAAATTGCGTATCCACAGTCGATCCCCTGCACTAGTGAAGACCAGCCCTTTATTTTAAGAGATTACCATCTTCTTTGACTAGAGTGACAGAAATCGAGAGACGAATGAACAGATGTTTTGTTGTCTGACTTGTCAGTAATTTTGCTGAGACTGGGATGCTTTTTCGATTAAAGAGAAATTGTCTTTGTCTCTTGTTCAGAACCCCCAGGCCTTTAGTGAGGGAGCGGGTGCTTGACAAATAAAGCTGCTATTATAATTATTATTAAAAACTTAGTGCTTGGCACTCTCTTGGAGAGATCCGGAACAATCCTTTTATCCCACAACTGAGGCTCCGGGAGGGAATTCCAGTTTTTCTAGCTCTAGAATTCACAAGACACTTCCCTGTTTATGCCCAAGGCAGTGAAGCTGAACAGAATCCTCCCAGCTTCAGTCTGCTAGCTTAGTGGGTTGGTAGGGACTTGATCCTCTAAAGACTTGCATGTATTCAGTAAGGACAAATGCAAAGTACTTCTCTTGGAAGGAACAATCAGTTGTGCACACATACAAAATGGGAAATGACTGCCTAGAAAGGAGTACCGCGGAAAAGGATCTGGGGGTCACAGTGGACCACAAGCTACATATGAGTCAACAGCGTAACACTGCTGCAAAAGAAGCAGACATCATTCTGGGATATATTAGCAGGAGCAGGGCTAACCAGAGAGGGGGCCCAGGAGGGCCATTTGGCCTGGGCCTCAAGCTCAAATTTAGACACTTGTTAATTTTTTGGCATTTGGTAAGTTTCACAACTTGTTTTTATGCGCATCCCTATCGAACCAAAATGTGACCCACACTCTCAGTTTAGAGAGGCAAATTTAAGCAAATAAGAGATGTGATTTGGCAAAAGACATAAATTTTTTGTTAACTGATATAGATTTTGTCATATTAAAGAATTACAAATGTTCATAAATTTTAATAAAAATATATCGGTTCAGCTGGCACAAAATTAGACCGTGTCATCCTTTTTTATTTTTATTATGGCTATTATTAAAGCTGGAAGTGACCCGGGCCTCTGTGGACATCTCTGGACCTTTGAGAGGGCCTGAGCAGGAGTGTTGTAAAAGCAAGACACAAGAAGTGTTTCTTTTGCTCTATTCTGTACTGATTAGGCCTCAGCTGGAGTATTGTGTCCAGTTCTGGGTGCCACACTTCAGGAAAGATGTGGACAAATTGGAGAAAGTCCAGAGAAGAGCAACAAAACTGATTAAAGGTCTAGAAAACATGACCTATGAGGGAAGATTGAAAAAATTGGGTTTGTTTAATCTGGAGAAGAAAAGACTGAGAGTGGACAAGATAACAGTTTTCAAGTACATAAAAGGTTGTTACAAGGAGGAGAGAGAAAAATTGTTCTTCTTAACCTCTGAGGATAGGACAAGAAGCAATGGACTTAAATTGCAGCAAGGGTGGGTTAGGTTGGGCATTAGGAGAAACTTTCTAAGTGTCCGGGTTGTTAAACACTGGAATAAATTGCCTACGGTGGTTGTGGAATCTCCATCATTGAGGATTTTTAAGAGCAGGTTAGACAAACACCTGTCAAGGATGGTCTAGATAATACTTAGCCCTGCCATGAGTGCAGAGGACTGGACTAGATGACCTCTCAAGGTCCCTTCCAGTTCTTATTTATACCTGCCTCTGGATACTTCCACTGCATGCATCCCACAAAGTGGGGACTAGCCCACAAAAGCTTATAATTCAATACTTTTGTTAGTCTTTAAGGTGCCATAGGACTCTTTGTCCCTTCCAGTTCTGTGATTCTATGATTGTTATGTAAGCTTGGAAACTGTCAGGAATGGATGTTCTAATGCTGAGACCGCCAAACCAGCCTAAGGGATTTGGATGCCCTATCTTCATTTAAAAGAATCAGGCATCCCAGTCCCTTAAGAGACTTAAAGGTGCAGGTCAGAGATCAGACATGCTGCTTAGCTTGCTTCTTGTGCCATTCCTTGTGCGTAGCAGACATTCAGTGGGACCAGTTCTGCCGCCATAATTCATAGCAATAGCCTAGCACACCTGGTAAGGCCCTATTCCCCAGGAATAAGGGTGGCAGAATCTGGCTCAGTATTATTTAAGGGTTGTCAGCATGGCTAGGTCCCAAATTTATGCTTCTTTATATTTTTTCTCATCAGTTTTCCCATATACCTCTCTCTATGAATGCTCTCAAAACAGTTTCTGTAATGGTCTCCCCCATTCCCATCTGCCAAGTGGAACCCTACAATAACGAAGGAACGAGAGGTGGGCTTTTAGGAAGGAACAGGGTCTCGGGAGGGGACAGTCAGAGAACAGAGAGCAGGGGAGCTAGATAGGGGGTGGAGTCCTGGGGGGTCAGTTAGAGTTGGGGGGTCTCCGGAGGGGGCGATCAGGGGACAAGGAAAGGGGGGTTGGATGGGTCAGGAGTTCTGAGCGAGGCAGTCGGGGCTGGAAGTGGGTGTGGGTTGGATAGGGTGCGGGCCAGCTGTTTGGGGAGGCACAATTTTGAACCCCAGTGTGGCCCTTGGGCCAAAAGGTTGGCCCACCCCTGACCTAGCTCCTTACTGCCATGCATGCTGCATTGCTTATCAGTCTTGTACCTGCACTGCCGCAGGCTACGTCTTCACATAGCGCGAAAGGGAGAGCTCGGAAATGAAATCACTCCTAAAGTCTAGCCCAGCAATTCATTTTTTCCCCAAGTATCAGAGGGGTAACTGTGTTAGACTGTAGCCACAAAAACGAGGAGTCCGGTGGCACCTTAAAGACTAAACAGAGTTATTAGGCATAAGCTTTTGTGGGTAAACTGCATAAACTTCTTGCAAAATGTATAGATTCTAAGGCCAGAAGGGACCAATGTGATCATAGAACTTCCCCCAAATAATTCCTAGGGCAGATCTTTGAGAAAAACATCCAGTAAAAATTGTCAGTGATGGAGATTCCACCATGATCCTTGGTAAATTGTTCAAATGGTTAATTACTTTCACTGTTAAAAATGTACGCCTTATTTCCAGTCTGAATCAAGCTTCAACTTCAAGCTATTGGATCATGTTATACCTTTCTCTACTAGACTAAAGAGCCCTTATTAAATATTTCTTCCCCATAAAGGTACCTCTAGACTGTGTAATCAAGTGACTCCTTAACCTTCTCTTTGTTAAACTAAATTGACTGAGCTCTTTGAATCTATCGCTGTAGAGCATGTTTTTTAATTCTTTAAGTATTCTTATGGTTCATCTCTGACCTCTCTCCAATTTATCAACATCCTGGAGGAGCTGGCTTCTGCAGGTAATTCCCTTGTGCCAAGAAATGATGAGCTCTATTGTTCATTTCAGCTACATTCTGAAATATCTGTCCATTTGAAACATGCAAAAGAGAAGAAACCCACCTTTGCTTAATAGTCTTTGTAATATTTTAGGGCACATTATTTTAGGGCACATTTTATTAAATCTAACTCTCTCTTCATCCCCAGGCAAATCATGTTTCCCCAAATTATCTGGGGTTCCTTACAAACACTTATAGCAATGACTGTATTTTGAAGGTGAGAATGTTTCACCCAAGAGGAAGGTGTTCCTAGCAGACTACAAATACAGTTCCACAGACACCTCATCTTTGTCTCTTTTTATTTTGTGACTCAAAGAGGATGCATGGCACAACAAGAATCTCTTTGAATGAAAATGTACGCAGTCTGTGCACAGCTTCTGGGCTTCCATTCACCCAGGGGTGGGGCTTGGCAAACCTCCCTGCTGTGTTTTGATTTGATTTGTTTTCACCAAAGTGAGACAGAGCTCCAATGTGATTTTATTGGGGTGAAGATAAAGCCAGGCAAAATAGCAGGATGCCCTGTTTTTGTTAGTGGTTTTGATCTGTTTGCCTGAAACAGAGCCCAGGTTCAACAGGAGGTTTATGAACCTGGTCCACCTTTTGGGATTATAGCTATATGCAGGGGCGGGGGGAAGATAAAGTGATACAATATGGTGGTGTGTCTGGCCAGTTGCCTTGACACACGATTTCTGCTGGAACTGATCCCTCATGAGATCACTGACAGGATAGCTCAATGATGGATAGGGACACTGATAATGGTAACCAGATCTTTAAAGATTTGGATCCAAACGTTCAGATGTTTCTCTGTACCTTCGACTGATCCAGACCACGCAGTCCTCAGCACTGAGCTGGAAACTCTTCTTGCTTCTGGTCAGGCCAGAAAGACAGTGTGGGAGAACGTCTTGCTTGCAACTTTCCAGCACTTCTGGTCCATGCCAGGAACAGGAAACTTAGGCCTGACTGGAAATAGATGCTGCCCAGGCTTCTGAACCTTAGTGAAGATTTGGATCCCAGCTTTGGGCAATGGCAGGGATCAGTCGCTCTGGGGATCAGTTCTTTCATCTTAGCCACAGTGGCTCATCCAGCCCTACAAACAGGTTGTGCTGTAGGACCAGCAAGAGTTCCTTAGTTGAGATTGGTCCCACTTTGAGCAGGGGATGGGACTAGATGACCTCTTGAGGTCTCTTCCGACCCTGATCTTCTGTGATTCTATCTTGATGGTCTATTTGCAGGCAGCTCTTCCAGATGAGCGGTAACACAGAGCGCCTTGCTCCATTGTTCCTTTTCCGGATCCCTGAGTGCTGCAGTCTGTGGGAAATGCTGGTGTTGCTCGTACCTGTCATCAGCACTAGCAGTCCAGTCTCAGTGTCTTAAAATGGGAGATGCCCCTGAAGACAGTTTAAATCAGTCTCTGCTTTTTCCCTTCCTCTTGCTGTTAACCTGACCCTCCCCCCCTCCCCCAGAGTCCCTCCCCAGGGGCAGCAAAGGGCAGATTCTGAAACGATGACCATGAAACTTCTTGAAAGCCAGCTCTGAGGCCCTCCGAGAGCGAAATGGACAAATGCCAAACTGGGGCTCAAATTACCTGCCGAATGCTACAGGCAGAGACCATTCTGACCTGACTGCTGCTAGCTGAGATTTGCTTTTGGTGAGCAGCAAGTTCCAGGGGGGAAATGGCTCTATTCAACTTCAGGCTCTGAATTCTGCATTCGGTGTAAGCAGAGGGGATGAAATCCTGGCCCCCTTAAAGTTGATGGCAAAATTCCCGTGGACTTCAGCAGGGCCGGAGTTCCAGCCATGGTATTTTCAGGCGTCGCGCTGAGTAGCAGGCCCAATGGCTGTGGCAGCTGGAGATGGAAAGCTGCTGAGCTTTGCCTCTGAAAGGAAAACGTCAGATGAAAAGGGACGTGTGATAAGATCTGTGAGGTCAGGCTGGGTGATTATAATGGCTCCCTGCTGGCCCTACAGTCTATGAATCTATCCCAAGGCAAAGGCTTCTTGCCCTAGGTGGCCAAACGGGAATTTTCCTGGCTGTGTGAGTTTCAGTGAGACCTTCCATGTTCTTTTACCATCGTCTTGGGTGTGTATTTAGGGTGACCAGGTGCTCGGTCGAAAAGGGGACCTGAAAGTGTCTGGTCAGATCTACTGACTGGATACTCAAAGTGCAGTTACTGTGGGCGGGGGAGGAGCTGAGTCATTACCTGTATCGTCCCCTACTCGGCCGGAGTTGCCTCCTACCTGTGTCAGGCAGCTGCAGTTCCCATCTCCACCTCTGCAGGTGAGTCCCTCCCGATCCAGGTAAGGGAGAGCAAGGGGAAAAGAAGTGAGTGACAAGAGGAGAGGGGAAGAGGAGTAAATGGGGGCAGGGCCTTGGAGAAAGAGGTGGGGTGGGGGAGGTTCCACCACTCCTACTGGAATGTCTGTTTTTAAATATTACAAAGTTGGCAACCCTATATGTAGTCTACTGCAGAGCTTCACTTATGTGTACCAAAAAGGCACGTGGACTGAGACAATACAAAGCTGTAAAGATTTACTTCTTTCCCAGCCCAGCGTGGAAACATGCCAGCGATGGGCAGGAGCTGGTTCCCAATCGGCTGCTCATGCCTCTAGATCCAGGGGCTGTGAGGCTGAATCCTTGTCCCAGGGGTCTGGAGGAGGCAGCGTGCCACACAGGGAAAGGAGGGAAGGTAGAAATGAAGGCCAGAACTTCTCCAGTCTGTTCAGATTGTGAGTTGCTGAGGAAAGCTGAGCCTGGACTGTTTGGATTTTGATGGCATTCACTCTGCTGCCTTTCCGTGAGGCCTTTGAACAGAGCAACTTCAAAGAGGACAAATTAATTTTCTTTCCTCCTCCGGGAGCTGCTTTCGATCTCATTTGCATTGTACAGAATACAGTGGGTGTATTGTTCCATCCTGCCCCGAGGGAAAATGGCAGAACCTTTTATAAGTCCTCGCACATTCTTTCATGTGCGGTCTGTGATTGGCCATTTCTAAGGGGAAGAATAATCCTTGCAGCATTCTTTGGTGCAAAACAGCTGCTGGGGACGTAACTCTTCAAAAGCAGCCATCGTGCTGGAGGTCTTTGTGCTAATGGAGAGTGGGGCAGATGTTCTCCCTGGGGATGCAGCTCCCTTGATTATCAGGCGTCCCAACTTGCCTGAAAGGGCACACGCAGGGTCATTGCTCTGAACCGTTTGGAGGCACAAGGACGCTTTTGCTCATAAGACATATTTTGGCTGCCACCTTTGGGCACACTGCTCTGTTTCAGTCACCAGAGGCACATGGCTCAGGGAGCTGAATTGTGCGGGTCTTCACAGTTAACCTTGGACCCCAGACATCCAAGGGCAGACCATCCTGATAGGAATTCAGCCCCCAAGCGGAGGTAGTTTTGCATTGTGCCCCGCATCCGTAGGAAGTATGGCTTCAGTGCCAGTCTTCTGTGTCCTGACCAGCCCAAAGCAAGTTCAGCCACTCATGTACATAGGATTTTCTTATCATGGCCCTGAGGCCCCAAGGCGGGCATAGGATGTGTTTTTAGCAGAATTGCCATGGGGAACTCCGTTCAAAGGCAGTCCTCCCCAGGGCACTAGAGGTCACTGTGTCAGTGATGAATGATGTATGTTTTGCATTCAGCATCCTATTTAAATGTATTTAAAGGGCTTTCTTCAGCAGAGCTTGGCACTTGGGCATAAAAATATATAAAGTCGATTATACTAAATAAAAATATTAATCATAGTAAAATAAGTACCAAAATACTCCTTCTAAGCCATCAGGCATAAGTAGGGCCCTACGAAATTCACGGTCCATTTTGGTCAATTTCACAGTCACAGGATTTAAAAAATCCTAAATTTCATGATTTCAGCTCTTTATATTTGAAATTTCACGGAGTTGTAATTTTAAGGGGTCCTGATCCAAAAAGGAGTTGCGGGGAGCGTTGCAAGCTTATTGTAAGGGGAGTTGTGGTATTGCTACCCTGACTTCTGTGTTGCTGCTGCCTTCGGAGCTGGGCAGCTGGAGAACGGCGGTTGCTGGCTGAGAGCCCAGCTCTGCTGCCAGCAGCAGCGCAGAAGGATGGCATGGTATAGTATTGCCCCACTTTCTTCTGCGCTGCTACCGTCAAAGCTGGGTGCCCAGCCGACAGCCATCACTCTCCGGCCACCCATCTCTGAAGTCAACGCAGAAGTAAGGGGGGCAATGCCGTGCCCCCCTCCCGGAACTCCCTTTTGGATAAGGATGCCCGATTTAGTCTCCGTCATGAAATCTGTAACACAAAAGACTAGATGATATGTGAGGGGGAGACCAGATTTCATGGTCCACGACTCATTTTTTTGGCTGTGAATTTGGTAGGGCCCTAGGCACAAGCCTGAAGAAAATGATGTCCTTTGAACTGTGAAAATGAACAAACTTAGTTCTGTCAGGCTCCTAGGGCAGCAGGCTCTAGACTGAAGAACTCTCCATGGCCAACTTTTAGACAGACGTTCCCCTGTAGCAAGAGCCTCCACCATAGGACACAAGGCATCAGGAAGTCTCTCAGGTCCAGTAGCTAAGACCCCAAACCCTGTCGGGTTTTAAAGCTCAATCCCGACACCACAGAACTCACCCAGGATCAATCTAACTGATTCTCATTAGAGAAGCAGATGATCATTTGGAATTCTCTGAGTTGCCCATGTGCTTTATCCGTCCATTTCAACGTCTGTGCAACACAGGTGAGTTGGGAAGTGTTTTGGGTGCAGCTGGGGATCAGAGGAAATGTTCAGAAGGAAGACCGGAAAGAAGAAGATGGAGTGGGGTTTTCAGAAGTCCTCGGCCTTGACTTGAGCTTGCTCCCTTTGACCTGAGTGGGAGCAGAGTTAGGCCAATGTTGAGAGCTTGTGAAAAGCCGCCCTGAGCTGCTAGTGAGACTCGCAGAAGCTGTGTCTACACTGAGGCCTGTTGGGAATTCTCCCACCATTGGCCTGGTGATCTTGGCCATGTGAGCGTAGACTGGCCACCTGCATTGTTGCCACCATGTCACCTGGTCCTGCTCAGAGAAGGTCTAGACCAGGGGTCAGGAACCTGCAGCACACATGCCAAAGGCGGCACGTGAGCTGATTTTTAGTGGCACTTTGCTGCCAGCCGGGGTACTGGCTGCCGGGGTCCTGGCCACCGGCCCTGCTCAGCCCACTGCCGGTCTGCCTGGATGAATGGAACCCCAGGCTGTCCCAACTCAGCCCGCTGCCCCCGGGCTGGCGCCACCATGGGGCAGTGAGGGGTGCACATACAGGAAGAGGGGAAAACTCAGCAAGAAAAAGCAAGAGCAAGGATCACACTAAACTGATAAGAGCTGCATTATAATTTAATTTTAAATGAAGCTTCTTAAACATTTTAAAACCTTATTTACTTTAAATAGAACAATAGTTGAGTTCTACATTATAGACTTAGAGAGAGAGACCTTCTAAAAACGTGAAAATATATTATTGGCACATGAAACCTTAAATGAGAGTGAATAAATGAAGACTCAGCACACCGCTTCGGATAGGTTGCCGACCCCTGGTCTACACCAACAGGTAGTAAAATCACTGGTGGCCAGTCTAACTACTGCTGGTGCTGTTGCTAATACCCATAGAACTGCACTAGAGTTAGACTAATGGTGGGAGAATTCCTTCAGACTCACAGCAGACATGACCCAGCTCAATCTTCGTTTGCATTCGTAAGAGTAAAACATCAGCCTTAGTGGGGCTGGGGCTGGGATGGAGGGCAGGACAGTAGGTCTCCTTGGTCCTGGCATGTGAGGAATTTTGGAACTGCAAGATTCAAAGCACAGACAGGCCAAGACTTTAAAGGGGAACTGAGGAAACTCTCTTGATCTTGGAATTAAGAGCAAAGCCTTTCCTGAGACTTGGAGTCTGGATTTCCTGGCACTGTACTTATGTCAATCAAGCAAAAGATTCTCTGACTGCTGCATAGGAGCTGAGGTACTTAAACGTGAAATGGATTACCCTGAAACTTGAGCTGCTGATTTTTCCTGTCAACTAGGTCCGTTATTAAAGCAGACGATGCCGTAACCGCCATGGAGATTTGGCTTCTACTAGCAAAGGCAATGCTAGTAACCCTAAGAGGCAGTCTGGAATTGGCTGCGTACAACATAAAGCCCCCAGGTTGTTAACCAAATAGTCACCGAATGAAAACAGTGCAGCTGTGTAAGGGACTCTTGTTATTTCACCTTGTATGAAGCATTTGAGAGTTCCCAAAATAGCAGGCCCTCAGGAATTTCTTCCCATCAGCAGGGTTTTGTGGCACTGATGAATTTTCTGTAAGTTCCACTTGGAGAGACTTAGGTCTCTTATTTTCTTTCACTATCCAACACTAATTCCATAACAGCTCTGTGCTGCTGTTTGATTCTTGCACATCACAACCGTACGCTGAACGACATTGTGGCACAGAATAAGAAAGCCAAGCCGAATGCATGGGAGCAAAGAGTTCTGGGCTTGGGGTGCCCATGGTGGCCAGTCTCACTGTTACATTTCTTCTGAGGGTCACTTCTTCCAAGAGTGTAGGATGTTCCCACTTAGAGACAGGTCTGCTGCTGACCAGTGTACATCTGACCTCTGACAGATTGCAGTGACTCAGATGCTGTGGCTGGTTTATGGTTTTTCAAAGGGGAAAAACTAGGCCTCCAATAGTAAAGGTGGAAAGGGCCATGGGACAGTGGTTTGGGTGGCCATCGGGGACAAGTAACAGGTAGAGACATGCTGATTCCTCCCTGCCACCCTTCTGCCCTTCTTCTTCCCTGTCCTCCTTCCCGTCCTTTCCCTGTTACTGCACTGGCCTGTCTTGCCGTCTGTATTTAATTGCCTGTTTTCCCTCGCCAAGGCTGTGCTGTTTGTAAGCGCCCCTCTCTCAGATCTACCGCGGGACAGAGCCAGCCTCTGACTCCAGCCAGTTTCACCTCTGGGCAGGAGTAGCTCAGCCTTTGGGGAAGTCAGTGGGAGACCTCAGGGTAAAGTGTCAACGTGAGACGGCCCTCATGAAGGATGGGCCTGGAGGCCCACATACACTCAGCCAACCTGCTGTCCGTTTCATCAGCTAGCGGCTCCCTCGGATGGCCAATCTGCAAAGGGGTGACAACATGCTGGGAGAAAACACTCAGGAGTGCTGGTGGTGGTGTGGTGTTTCCAAACCTCCGGGGATCCCAAGATAGGCCCTGAAAAGAAGGGCCGTGCCAGATCTTCAGGGACTTGGAGTGACTTTCCGGCTCCTTCACACTCCCCAGTGTGGGCGGGGGTGTGGCTGGAATGCTCTGGCCGTTCTAGGGGACAGAGAAACCGCAGCAGCTGAGGGGAAGGCAGCGGGAAGTCAGATTTGCCTCCAAGTCGCTCCAGTCTGGCGTTGGTTAGGCAAGTGCAGAGCAGCAGCGGTCACCCAGCAGATCAGCCTTGGACGCTTGGAGGGAATGGACAGAAGAATCTGCAGATCAACGGAGAAACATTCTCTGAAGAAGACATGCTGCTGCAGGTACCGTATTATATCCTAGCCCCCTGCACCTACAGAGGGCCAAAGGACACGTTTAAGCCAAGAAATATCCTGCCCTTCAATTGATGATGTGCAATGGATGAAGGCACTGTGGCAAAGTCACTACTTTGAATCCCGCACTACTGCTTAGCTCTGTGGGCACGGGCAGCCCTGGGTCTCCATATGAGCTGCCTGTGAAGTGAGTCTAATGCTAGTGTTGTTCATGAGTGCTGTGAGATTTTTGGGTCTGTCTTCACCACAGGGTTAACTTGAGCTCTTACCCAGGTGTGGCCCCGGCCCCCATCCTGTCCACACACAAAGCCCTCTCACCCAAGCGGGGTGCTTTACACCCAAGCTTGCTGGCCTGAAGGCTAGAGGTTGGGGGCAGCTCGCCTACGGGTGATAACTCACCCACTTGGCAGTGAGGACGCAGGCTAAGTCCTCAGCTCTCTCATTGTCCATGGGGAGCAGAGCGGGCCTGCCAGCACCCACAGAAGTCTACTCTTCCAGACATGGCAGCACGGAGGATGGACCTGCTAAGCAGAGAAGTGTATTCCTCTGCGAGACTACAGTTTTGGAGTGCAAATTACCAGGCTCTGCTAGCCAAGCATGACTTTAATAACTACAAAAGGCTAGTAGAGTTCAAGAACAACCTGCCACCAGATCAACAGCAGCAATTCCAGTCACTGGAATGATGAATGGTGGCGAATGGTGGCCATGGTGGTCCTCCAGGCTGGTGGGGACCGAGACGATATGGCCTCTTGCTCTCTAACCACCCTGCTAATTGTGTGCTGGGACTTGTGGCTGCAATTGTCCGGCTTCCCCAGGCATGTCCAAAATACAGTCAAGGACCTCCCCCTTAATGAGCACAAGTTGTTCCATGAGAATATGGACGAATCCCTTCATTTGCTGAAGGACCCCAGGGTTACACTACGGTCCCTTCATAGATGTGAGCAGCAGAGACAAACATTCCATCCGTGATCACACTCTCCCTACCTGGCCTACTACCAATGCCAACAGGAGGTACCATGTACGCAGCATCGTTAGCAATGGTTGTACTTCCCACCTCCACCACAATCACCTCTTCGATTCTTTCCCAGCAGCAGCCAAAACCTCAGTTTTGACATGCAGTTTGAGACCCATGAACCTTGCCCGAAGACATCCCCGGCGCCCTGTGTCATCTTTGGAAGCCATCTTCCCTATTTGTCCACAACTAGGGAAAGATCACCATGGAGAGTTGGATACTGGAGATCATCCACCACCGATATTTCATTGAATTCCTCTTGTTCTCACCTCAACACCCCGTTCTGGACTTCACCCTGCTCTTCCGGGGACCACAGAGCCTGTTCCACCACAATACAGTAGAAGAGCCTTCTACTCCCTGTACTTCCTCATACCAAAGAAGGGCAGCAAGCACCAACCCATTTTAGATCTTCGGGTGGTGCCCCCTTTACCAGAAAGTCCAAATTCCATATGGTGACACTGGCATCAATTATTCCCTTCCTCCGCCAGGGAGCCTGGTTTACACCTTTCAGCGTGAAGGACACTTACTTCCATCTAGATGTTCACACAGCCCACTGCAAGTTTCTCCATTTTCAGGTAGGACACCAACACCATCAGTTTTGGGTCCTTTGTTTGGTACGTTGACAGCTCCACTAGTGGTCAAAAAGGTCTTCACTGTGATAGCAGCCCAGATGTGCCGCCTTGGCCATTTGGTATAAGCCTATCTTAACAACTGGCTCCTCCTGCTGCTATTGCACCAGGAAGTAACCTCTGTGATCCTCGCCCTTCACATGCTATTGGCATCTTCAGGTATTTACATCAATGAAGAAAACTCAGCCTTGAAAGCTACACAGATGATGCACTTTATCGGTGCATGTCTGTGCTCCGTCATGGCGAGAACTTTCCTCCCAGCAGACCGCTTTGCAATACTGATGTCCATCATCGCGGACCCGCATCGCAGACTCCACACCATGTTCCACCACTGTCTCTCTCTCCTTGGCCATATGGCTACCTGCTTCAATGGGACACCGCTTGCTCATCTCCACAGGTGTTGCCTCCAGGCATGGCTCCTCTGTTTACAGACCCAGCAGAGACCAGAGTTGTCATTCCCCGGACCGGGCTAACCTCCCTCATATGGTGGGCGGATCTTTCCAAGGTCATGATCGACACCCCCTGTGTCCCTCCCACACCACAGGTCACTATCAGAATCGATGCCTCTCTTGTGGGTTGAGGAGCCCACCTGGACCCAGGGAGTGTGGATGCCACGGGAAGCCAGGATGCACATAACCATGCTAGAGCTCCAAGCAGCCCATTTAGTATGTCAGTCCTTCCATGTTCAACTGCTCTCCAACAACTTCATGGCAGTGGTGTACATCACCCAGCAGCACGGTGCCAAGTCACCCTCCCTCTGCTTTGAGTCTCTTTGTCTTTGGAACTGGTGCATAAAAGTCATATAACACTTCAAGTCATGTATCTCCCAGGCACCTAGAATTCCCTGGCCGATGCACTCAGCAGAACTCTCTACTTCAATCACAAGGGAGAGCTCCATGGTGCCACCACGCTACGGTACCTCTTTGAGAACTGGGGGTCCCCTCAGTGGGACCTCGGTGGAACCTCATCAGAACTGGAACCTGGCCCTCTATCGTTCCAGCGGCGCACTAGGGGAGGACTCACAGGGTGATGGGCTCCTCGTCCCTTGGACAGAACACCTCTGCGACACCTTCCCTCCTGTTCCCTTCCTGCCACAAGTACTACTCACGAACAGCCACAAGTACTGCTCACGAGTACTACTCACAAACCGCCACTGTGATACTCATAGCTCCAGTCCGACCCTGTCAGTTCTGGGTCATGAATGTGGGTGGCGCATATGAGAGGCTTGGGGAAGCTAAGCCTCCTCATAAAAGGGTAGCCACGCAGGGGTCACCGCCCTTTGGAGGGATACCAGCCCGTCACCTTTGGCGTGCCACCGCTGAAATCTTCCTAGCAGTGTGGGGGCCTTCGGCTCCTGGATCATGGTCCCGCTCGCCCGCCGCCCCTGGGTCCCACTCCGCCTCTTCCCCCAAGGCCTGCCTCTCGCTCCTCTCCACCCTGTCCCCCAACCCGTCACTCATCCTTAAAGCAGGAAAAAGCGACGGGGCCATGACCTCTCTCTCCCTCTCCCCCCAGCCGTTATGTAATGACCAGTGGCTGGGTCATTACACAAGTTGTATCTATTTCCCCATGTTAAGTGTCCTCACACCTTCTTGTCAACTGTCTGATATGGGCCATCTTGATTATTGTTACAAAAGTTTTTTTTCTCCTGCTGATAATAGCTCATCTTAATTAATATGCATACATTTGGGGATAGCCACCATCTTGGATAGCAGCAGGGATTAAATCAGGGGTCTCTGGAGGTAGATGTCTCATTCGCTTTAGCTGGAGCTAAAATGCCAGGCTCTTCAGTGACGACTTGTATCAGACTCAGACCCAGTATTAATAAGGCCCAAGGTCCTGTGCCCCTGGACCACAGTTCTATCTCCACAAGTACTGATAGTGGCAGTGTTTATCTGGTCGTTTGTGGGGTGGGGATTAGCTGGGTGAGAGTGCAGAAACAATAACCCCACAGCAACTTCCCCGACCAGCCACCCAGTGTGAACAGAGAATACTCAGAGCTCTGGCTGTGACTGTAAAATGATGAGTTGTCATAAAATATCAGGGTTGGAAGGGACCTCAAGAGGTATCTAGTCCAACCCCCTGCTCAAAGCAGGACCAGTCCCCAACTAAATCATCCCAGCCAGGGCTTTGTCAAGCCCGACCTGAAACAACTCTAAGGAAGGAGATTCCACCACCTCCCTAGGTAACCCATTCCAGTGCTACATCACCCTCCTAGTGAAAAAGTTGTTCCTAATATCCAACCTAAACATCCCCCACTGCAACTTGAGACCGTTACGCCTTGTTCTGTCATCTGGTACCACTGAGAACAGTCTAGATCAGGCCTGCACAACATGCGGCCCGGGGGCCACATGCGGCCCGCATGGGCTCACTGTGCGGCCCGCTGAGAGTGAGTAGGGGTGGGGCAAACCAAACGATGGGGTGGGGGGAAATGGATGGGGGTGGGGCTTTTTGGCCCACAGCTGGGTTTTTTGCAGTAATATGGCCCTCGCTGCTTTCCGAGTTGTGCAAGCCTGGTCTAGATCCATCCTCTTTGGAACCCCCTTTCAGGTTATTCAAAGCAGCTATCAAATCCCCGCTCAGTCTTCTCTTCTGCAGACTAAACAATCCCAGTTCCCTCAGCGTCATAGCTGCTTACTCTGCTCAACATCACTCTAGAGCTTGGAACTCTTCCTTGCTTAACAGGGGCCAAAGCCTTCACAAACCTGGCTCTAGCCCTGTTCCTTGTCCTGCTCCATCCTAGCTCGCACTCCGGTCTCAGTCCAACCCTCCTATACCCTCCTGATTCTGGCTTTGATCTCTGGCTCCAATTGCTAGGCCTGACCACCCCCATCGTGGTTTTTGACAATGGTAAATCATTAGTTCAGGAATGATCCAAAAAAGGGGCTTTTGTTAGGCAACTGAACTGCAGTGAACAATTTACTTATCTCTAAAACAGGCACTGATTCAGCCCATATTTAACACCCATTGAAATCAACAAAACTTAAGGAGATGCTTAAGTTAGTGCTCTGCTGAATCAGAGCCCAGAGACGCACCTTTCCTTAAAATTCCCCATCATGTCCCTCGACCTGTTTTGCCCCACGGCTGTCAGCCCCGGGCGGCTGGTGGTTCAGTTAGTACGGAGAGTTGGATGATGGAGGCTCGGATAATCTGGGTTCTAGTATGTATGTTATTATTTTTTCATAAAATATTAAAACTATTGATTCTCTGTAAAAATGCAAATTCCATGTTTTTCTGTGGCAAACAGATTTCTAGGCTCCCAGGTAACAAGTTCACACACAGCCCTGTGGGGTTTCCCCCATGTTGCGGCCCTCTGCACATGCACAGAAAATATTGCTGTGCACTCTGTAGGACTGGATCTCTTCTTTCTTTCAGGCACTCAATGAATTTGTCATTGCAGTCACGGCAGAGGGTTATGTCTTCTACATCTCACCTACAGTCCTGGACTACCTGGGATTTCATCAAGTGAGTAGTATTTTTTTCCCTGATTTAAGAAGAGGGCGGTGTAGTTTAAACATGATCCATTGCTTGTGTCCATTACTAGCTGAGAGGCTGTTTCTTCTCTTGGAAGATCATAAGATATAAACACACACACGCACGCACACACACACACGCGCACACACACACACACACACACTTTCCCTCTCATACTGTTTAAATATGAATATATAGTACTATAGTAAATAAAACAATGAGTTCACACTACGGTGACTCTTTTGGGTAGTGTTGATCACTAATTTGGCTCCGGAAGCACTGAGGTCAGAGTATCACTGCTATAGAATTTCAAAGGATGTAATTCTAGCATTAAACTACACTTCACTTGTTGGACATTCTGCCAGGGTCCTCATTTTCCTGTGCAAAGTGAGTGTGCGTGCTCTGCATTGGTGGAAATGACCTAGGCCAGATGTAGGGCACCAGCAAAGCAGGTCAGTTAACTAGAGCAGAGTGATAATGAACATTTGCTGGTGTGTTTGTAGCCCAGCTAAGTGGGCTTCATGGTGAACTCAGCCATCCCCAGAATTGCAGTTAAGGAAGGCAGCACTTCAAATCCGAATGCAGCTGTGTTACCTTCATACTTACAGAGCGAAATACCGGCTCATTGAAGTCAGAAGCAAAACTCCCATTGACTTCAATGGGGCCAGGATTTCCCCAAGGCCATTATCTGAGAAAAACAACAGGCTTATGTTGTTAAAGACGGTATCGTAACACATATGCACAAAGGGACAGAAATAAGGGTGTACAATGAAGCCTTCAAGTTAGCATTTTTATGGAGTATACATGTATATTCTCTACACAATTCCTTCCTTTGTTTCCTGCCACAGTGTAGTTATAAACGCACTATCCAGAGTTAACATATTGTTATCCCGTGTTGGTTTCTAAAATAAGCCTTCTGCTTCATCTCAGCTGCAAAAAGGCAACGACCTCAGTAGGATTTTTTTCTTTTTTTCTGTAGTTTGTGAAATGCCCATAGCTGAAATGTCAGCTCCCATCTTTGTGCCTATTATGTTTCCCAACATAAACAGAGGCAGACAAATACTTTGTTTGTTAGCAATTCTCTTTTTCTCACCCACACACATACAATCACAAAAAGGAATTGTTTCGGGTCAAACCAAACCCAATGTTTTTCAAAATTTTCAGGAAATCAATTAAAAAAAATATTGTTGTGGGTGAAAATAAGACATTTCATTTGACCAAATAAAAGTGTTTTTGTTTGGATTCCAAGCATTTACAAACATTTGTATAGTGAATTTTTAATGAAAATTAAAGGAGATTTCAAACCAAAAAGGTGAAATCTTTTGTTTAGAAAATGTTGACACAAAACATTCCATTTTTTCAGAACTTGTGTTTTTTCGACTGAATTAATTTGTTGAAACCAACATGAATTCACAGAATGTTTCCATGTTGCCATATCTGAATTTTTTTTTCTGGAAAAAGTTATTGCAAATAATTTTGCCAGCTCTGTCTGAACATAAGTCGTTTTTCCCCTCTACAGACGCAAACAATGTTTATTGACTATTCTTAGCATTAGATGCAGTGTATTAACACTGTATCTCATTTTATTTTATTCTCCAAAGCGTTTCCTTCCTCAACTTGCATTTATGTCAAAAATAGCTATCAGTATGTAGCACTTCAGGGGTTGAAGAATGGCGCACTTCTACTTATCTCTTGTCACTAACATTTAGCATGATTAGGTTCTGTTTACATTAAATCCATTTTCTTCCCATTCTGTTTGTTTCCAAGTTTGCCGCAGCCTCATGTTTTGAATGCTAAAGACAGAGTAGCAAGTTTAAAGGACTTTTAATTAGAGTTCCTATACAAGCAGGGTGAACCGTGAGGTCATCTTAGTTTACATTTTGTAAGACATCTGAAGGGTCTTTAAATACAAGCCAGCAAGTCAAAACACTGGACACACTGCATACCTGAAGCCTGGTAAATATTGTGAGGTGCTCCAATACTACAATAATGCAACTATATAAGTAACTAAGATGTGATGTTCAGCATAGTTTTAGTCCCTGTCCTAGCCCCATACAGGGCAACTCTGAAAAGACCTCAGACTATGTTGAGGCTCAATGCAGGATGGTTAATAGCAAGAGCAGGGCATTCCCTGTACTCCAGCTAGTGCCCTCTTTCCCCAAAGAGCCGTCCCATGTATTGGTGGGTGGGAAGGGACAAGAGTCTCCTTGCCAGCCCCTGAAGACAGAGGGGTTCAGAGGTAGAGGTCAGCCTGTTATCCCCTTAAAGGGGGAGGGCATAGGAAGGAGATCATTTTTTGTCGCCTCCATCCCCAACCCAAGGAGACACACAAGGAAATCAATTGTGTGGCCAGAATTTGAGGAAGGCCACTGACCCTGCATCTGTCAAATGGGAGCTGCGTGGGGAAGGGATGGTCCAGGACTGGCCGTATGAGAGTTTTGAACTGCACCGCCAGCAATTTCAGATTGTTCCCTCTTGTGCTTTCTCATTTGGCTGTGAACGTTTAGCACAGCCCCTCACCATGCAACCAGCGTATGGATCGTTTAAAAATCTTTAAACATGTCTGTCTTGCCATTTGGTGGAGGGAAGAAATCCAAACCAGCTGAGGTGTGCTGCTCCCTTTGCCCGTGCCTATGGACTGTTTCACATAGCGGAGAGTCTGAAACAGAATCCTGGATCTTAACACTCCTGACCCCGGGAGAGACTCGACCTGAAAAAGCACTTGATGGCCTATGTGACTAGGTAGTTTTAAAGATGGCTGTGTAAAAGTCTTGCACAGCAGGTGGCCTGGGCACAGCCTATGGACCAAACGTTGAATATGGTGCCAGCTGGGAAATCAGGTCGTGTTTGTAATGTTCATTTTTATTTTTCTGTCGCTAACCATGAACAGTTTCAGCTGAAGAGCTAATTCTTTGATGCTGAATTAAAAAGTAACCCTACAAGCCACCTAAACTAACCATCCTGAACGCCCTCTGCCATGGCCTGTGCAGTGGGAGAAGGGGAGAGGTTCATTAAATGGAAGAGTCTGTTTGATTTCCAGGCGGCGTGGGAGGAAATCCCCAGGCACGCCGGTTTGAAAGTCGGTTTATATTTTGCGTAGCCTGATGGATTAATTCAGTCCACGTGTTCCTTGTACGAGGTCCGGGAGGCTGTTTTCTCCTTTCTGGTGGGAATGCCTGCCAGCCAGATGGCCTCTGGCTTTGAATGCCACAGTAATACAAGTCATAAGATTATAGCCCCGCTTTCAGAGCCTTCATTCTCCAGCTAGTCTGGATGACTCGAGCGTGCGGCCAATTTAACCGCTTTGCTTTGTCCTTGTCTCAGTGGCAGTGGTCAAAGGGTCGGCCTACTGCACTTAGTCTGGCAGTACTGAGAAAGCCAGACCATGCACAGGTGTTGAGCCACAGACGGGGGATACGGGCTGCAGAGCGGTGCTGCTGCGATGAATTAATGTGCCTTTCAGTTCTTGCGCCATGTGTCTCCCAGGGGAGTGGGCGTTCGATGGCGCTTTCCCTTTGATTTCTTTTCAGTCAGATATCATCTACCAGAGTGTGCTGGAGCTGATCCACGTGGACGATTGTGCTGTGTTCCAGGGCCAGCTGCACTGGTCCTTAAACCCGTCTCCATACAAGGAACCGGAGCCAGGCACAGAGGGTGAGTGACCAGGGCTGTGGAAACACAAGACTGGTTGTGCAGGGAGCGCCATCTTTGGACTGCTTGATGCTAGATCATCACTGTAAAGCAGGCCTGTACAACTCGGAAAGCGGTGAGGGCCATATTACTGCAAAAAACCCAGCTGCGGACTGAAAAGCCCTGCCCTCGCCCCGCCCCCATCCACTCCCTCTCACTCCCGCCCCAACCCCACCCACCGCTCCTTATCCCCTGACTGCCCCTCAGGACTCCACCCCCTATCTAAGCCTTCCTGCTCCTTGTCCCCTGACTGCCCCTTCCTGAGACCCCCCCGCAACTTCCCCCCTAGGACTCTACCCCATACCTGTCCCCTGACTGCCCCGATCCTAATCCACACCCCCGCCCTCAGGCAGACCCCCCACAGAACTCCTGACCCATCCAACCCCCCCGACCTTGCCACTTGACTGCCCCTTCCAGAGACCCCTCACCGCTAACCACCCCCCAAGACCCCATCCCCTACCCAACTCCCCTGGCCCCTGACTGCCCCAACCCTTATCTACCCCCCCCCCCCCCGGGCGGACCCCCGGGCAGCCCATGCCCCATCCAACCCACCGCTGCCGCGTGGCGGTGCCACTCCAGGGGAGGGGGGAGCGTGATGCAGCCCCCCCCCGCCGAATGCTGCCACACGGCAGCGTTACTGTGGGGGAGGGCGGAGCATGTTTGGTTCAGCGCAGAGCCAAACAACACTGCCCTGCAGGAGCATAACGCAGCCCTGCCCTAACCCCCCCACCTCCTCAGCCTCCCCTCACCCCCGCGACTCGCTCACCTTTCCCCCGCGTGCTGGCTCGCTGCTCCTGCCCGCTCGGCTCTGCTTCCCCCCACCCCACCGCTTGGCTTGCCCCACCCCTACTCACCCTCCACGGGCCACACAGTGAGCCCATGTGGGCTGCATGTTCTGCAGGCCTGCTGTAAAGCCAAGTGACAGACCCCAGGAAAGAAGCACTTGTGCTGGGAATGCCGACAGACCCTCCCACCGTTCTATAATTAGGGGTCTGCTCAGCTTCCAATGTGCTCGTGTGTCTTCTGAGAAGACGAACGGGGGCTCTGCACGTGTATGGAGGGGAGAACCGGCTCCAAGAGCGTGACCCGAGCCTTTCCTCCATGCCTGGTGGACGTGAAGGACTCAGCGTGACAGGAAAATTCTGAAGCGGTTTCACGCCGGATGAATACATTCTCTCTTGCGTTGGTTTGGTTTCCCAGCCACGCCTCAGGTAGGCAGCAGCTCCGCCACCATGGATGACCCCCGGCATCCACCACCTGAGAATTTCTCCTTAGAAAGAAGCTTCATCTGTCGCTTCCGTTGTTTGCTGGACAATTCCTCAGGATTCCTGGTAATCCAGCCAGCAGGGCACCTGGGCTTGGATCCCCAGAGAGATCTCAATGGGAGCTAGGTGTTTAAATTGCCTCTGAGGATTTAGGTCTTGCTCCCCTGCTGCATTTTCCCCATGACAGCTGCACCCCAAGGAACAGACTCAGCCTGGCTTCTCAAGTAGGTGCTAGTTTCTGCTGTGGGGTGGGGCAAACCTGACCAGAGATGGTGGGAGTTGATGGGGAGTATTGGGATATTTCCCCATTCGTGCCATGCTGTGGGGAGTCCACACAGCTCTGCCAGGCTCTGAGCTTCCTCTGGACAGCTGGGCTTTTGGGATGAGTCAGTAGAGAGGAAGGCTGGCCTGGTTGCTAAGGCCCTGCCCTGGAACTCAGAAGAACCATGTTCAACTCTCTGTGTGCCCTGGGGCAAGTCTCACTGTACCTCTGCTTCTCACGTGCCCAGTAAGGATAATGGCAGTGTCTTATCTGTGAAACAGGGAGAGTTCTTCCCACCTCGCAGGGGAAATATTCGGTAATGTCTGTGTGGTGCCCGGATACCACAGAAGTGGGGCGTTGTATGGAGAGCTTTTGAACTGAATGATCCGTGTCACTAGTGTATATCTTTGTCATCCCAACTTTTTCCTTCTTCCCCAAAGGCCTTGAATTTCCATGGCCGTTTGAAATTCCTCCCCGGGCAGCAGAAGAGGACAGAAGATGGGACCCTCAGCCCTCCTCAGCTGGCTCTGTTTGCCATCGCAACGGCGCTCCAACCTCTTTCTATCCTGGAGCTTCGAACCAAGACCTTCATCTTCCAAACAAAACACAAGCTGGACTTTACCCCCATGGCCTGTGATTCAAGGTATGGCACAGAGTCGGGGCCAAGATGCCACACACTCACAGCTCTCGTTAAGTTTGCTGAGGATATAGGCAGACATCATGCTATGGCACAGGGGTGGGCAAACTACGGCCCGCGGGCCAGATCTGGCCCGCGGGCTCCTCCTAACCGGCCCCCGAGGGCCAGCTGGGGAGGCCCCTCCCCGGCTAAGCCCTTCCCACATGGCCTCAGTGGACCGCGCTGGGGTAGCTGCTCCATCCCCTCCCGCGCAGCCTCAGTGGGCCACGCTGGGGAAGCTGCTCTGGCCCCTCCCATGCTGACCCCCCTCCCGCGTGGCCTCAGCGGACCACGTGAACGGGGGGCGGAGCTGGGCAACTGCGTGTCTGGCTCCCGGCCAGACACGCTGTGCGCTCCGGAGCTGGTTTTTGCCCAGCCTATATATATATATCATTGTCCTGTCACCCTCTTCTTAATGTCCCATTCATATACCTGCAGGAATGAAGAAGGAGAGGAGTATTTATGCAAGCTGAGCTTTCAGCTGCCTTTTCGCTTTGCCACAGGTGAAGCAGTCCTGTATGAAAACAGTCCGCCAGGATTCCTGGACTCCTTGCAGACCAAGAAGGTCTCAAAGGCAGAGAGAGACACCCCCTGGAGCAGGCCTCAGTAGATCCCAACTCGCTCCTAGGGGCTATGACAAACCAAGACGAATCTGTATATGTCTCCCAAGCTGATAACGTGCCACAGTTCTCCCTGGCGGATACTGTTGCTGTACCAGAAGAGCCATGGCTGGATGATGGAAAGAAGAGAGCTGTCAAAGAGGGGAAAGACTCGCTCCTGGTCCTCATTGAAACACTCTTTGAAAAGAGCAACATGGACGGTGACATCTCAAAGACTCTGCAGAGCCTGGAAACGGATAACCTGGAATTAATGCAATGGGAGGAGATCTTGCGCAAGATAGACACCAAGGAGCCAGTGACCCAGGGTTTCCAGGAGAAGCTGAATGATGAAGCAACCTCCTATGTGGGGGAGATATTGTTTAAAACTAATAATGGAAAGAATCGGGGGTTCCCACAGTCCGATGTGACGGCTTCATCTCAGGCCCTTATTCAACAAATTCCTCTGGAGTATATTCAACAAAGCATTCAGCTAAGCAGACTTCAAAACCAGCTTGTCAATAATAGGAAATGCAATCAGCAAAGCAATCCTCTGGTGAATTGTCACCATTACTGGGGGGCTAAGTCAGCATCCTCTACCCCATCTGGATTCCAAAATACAATGTATAGGTCACAGCAAAATTCACTAGACCGTGATCATCCGGGTCCTTTTGTCACCAATATGTCCCAGGATACTGCTTCTAAACCAGAAAAGCAAGCATCTTTTGATCAAGCAAATTTGCTAAGTGGGAATATACCAAGTTCCTCGGGTTCCAATAACCAGCAAACTACAGGAATGAATCTAACAAATCCTGCACCGGTATTCCAGCCAAAGGTTCTTGCTCCAGTTTCCTGGGGGAATGTTATTCCTAAAAATCAGATACATCAGGGCTCAACTCTGATTGACTCAAATCGTCCAGCTCCATTAAAATGAATTCACAAGAGCGTCAGTGGCCAGACCCATTGGTTTCAATGAATCCAGTCATCAGTTTCAATCAGAATAATTCTCCAAGAAGTCGCTCGTTAGTTGTTTGGAAATCTGCCACTCCAAATCAGCTGGGAATCAAACCAATGGAGAAAGAGTCACAAACTCTACTGGCAAATAACCAACAGAATCTTTTTGGATCACAAGTAACAAATCCATGGATTTCTTCATCGCAACCTGCTCATTACACTAACCAGGGCACACAAGAATTCAGCATAAGGCAGGTGTCTCCAGTGCAAGCTCTACAGAATGAAACATTTGGTTCTCTTGTGCAAAAATCTAGTCCATTAGAAGCTGGCCACCTGCCTGGAAGTCATTCCTTTCCCCAAGATACATCTTCACATGGACCTCACTTAACGCCACGTTTTCACAATAAAGGGCAGCAGCAAATGCTTCACAATAAACAGTTGACAACACAGCAACAGCAACTGATGCAAGCAAGGATATCTCCTCAAGCTCATTGCAGGCCAACTCAAATGCAACACAATGGACTTCCACTGGCCAGCTGCATGGAGCCGACTAGCTGGTGTCATTCTTGCTCCCGGGTGGGAAACCAGCAAATGGACAATGTTATTGAAAGCTCATTGAAGTCCTCATCGTGTAGCACATTATCTAGTGATGAAATGTTGGCTTCATGGGAATGTGAAAACAGTCGCTTATCCTTTGAAAATGATGTTGCGTTTCCTAAAGCCACTCATGTGACATCCCTTCCCCCACAACAAAATGCCACGCCCTGTCATGGCGAGAGCAATCCAAAAATGTGTAACTACCAAAGGCCTAAGGAACCCGTTCTGAGTTCTTCAGTGACTCCTCCCGTGGAAGCGGGTTTGAGAGGACCTTTCTACCAGCTGGAACCAAATTTTTCTCCTGTATCATTAACAGATGGGCCGATGAAAAGTCAGCAGCAGCTCTTCACTTACAACAGGCCTGCACAACATGCAGCCTGGGGGCCACATGCGGCCCGCACGGGCTCACTGTGCGGCCCGCGGGAGGTGAGTAGGGGTGGGGCAAGCCAAGCGGTGGAGCGGGGGGAAGCGGATGGGGGCCAGGCGAGTGATGGGCTTTTTGGCCCGCAGCTGGTTTTTTTTGCAGTAATATGGCCCTTGCTGCTTTCTGAGTTGTTCAGGCCTGACTTACAATATTCAGTTCAAGGTCAGGGAGGGGGGCATATATTAAGGTGTGAAAACTGGACGGACACAAGAACAACCGAGCTGTGCATATTAAGTGACAAGCTGAGACATACGAACATTCTATAAGGTTTAGTTTAGTAATTATTGTGTTTACGCAGACACAATGCAGATGGATTTTGAATATGTGCAGATTCATTTTGAAACTCGCAACTGAGAGCCAAAAGCTTCCAAGCCACTGAGGAAGGAAGATGTCTGGGATATCAGTATTTCTTGAAGGCCATTGTTCCATAAAAATGGCTTGAAAAATGCAAACAAGCCCACTTTTTATCTTAACAATGCCATTTCAGCATATTCTTCTTCACATCCCCTTATGCAGTCAGTGTTCAAAGCACGATTTGAAAAGTCTATTATAACAACGATCCTTGAACCAATAGTGCAAACTATTTTTGGCCTACAAGCCAAATTTTGAAAAGCGGCTAGTGATTTTAGGTGCCTAATTTTTGTAGGTACCTAACCTGAGACCCCTTAAAGGGGCATTTTTCACAAGATGAGTTCTCAGCACTTCCTGAAAACCACAGCCATTATCGGTGTGCCAAATTGAAATAGAGCTGGTTGGGATTTTTTCAATAATACCACCCCATTCCCCCACCCCCTCCTCCATCAGAAAATGCTGATTCATCACAACTGAAACTTGTCATGGAAATGACACATCAAAGTTTGGATGGGAAAGTTTCTCAGGCCCATTATTAAATTTCTGGTCAAAGTGAAGGACCCACCTGTGATGTGGGAATTCCAGGTTCAAGTCTTAGATCAGAGACTTAACCTGTGTTACCCACATCCCCATTGAGTGCCTTCACCACAAGGCTGAGTCTGTCTTTCTGCAGGCCCCTGAATATTTAATAATTTATACTAAATAGGATAGGGGCAATTAAGAGAGATCCACTAGAGAAGAGCCAACTTGTTAGAGCATTCACCTGGATTGTGGCAGACGTGGCTTCAAGTCCACAGGACAACTGTATTCTAATATGCATTTCCAATTGAAGAAGATAAATATATTTTTCAGATCTGCAGCCAGCTGTTACTGGTCTCCATATCTGGCTTCAGGGTTATCTTCTACAGACAAAGAATGTAGGCAGTGCTTATAGGACGGGGGACGCTATCCTGGGAGGCCGTGACTCTGGAAAAGATTTAGGGCTGTGATTGATAATAAGGTGAATGTGAGTTCTCAGTGTGATGCTGTGGCCAGTGGAGCTAATGTGATCCTGGAGTGAATAAAAGGGGAAACCTTGAGTAGGAGTAGAGAGGTTTTTACGTCTATATTTGGCTTGAGTGCAACTGCTACTGAATACTGAGTTCAGTTCTGGCACTCACAACTCAAGAAAGAGGTTGGTAAATTGGAGAGGATTCAGAGAAGAGCCATGAGAGTGATTTTAAAGGATTAGAAACCATACCTTATGGTGAGAGCCTCAAGGAGCTCAAGCTATTTGGCAGAACAAAGAGAAGGTTAAGAGCTGACTTGATCACATTCTATAAGTACCTACATGAGGAACAAATATTTGATGATGGGCTCTTCAGTCTAGCAGAGAAAGGTCTAACACAATCCAACGTTTGGTAGTTGAAGCTAAGACAAATTCAGACTGGAAATAAGGTGTAAATTGTTAATGGTGAGAGTAATAAACCACTGGAACAATTTACTGACAGTCGTGGTTGGATCCTCCATCGCTTATCATTTTTAAACTGCGATGGGATGTTTTTCTGAAAGTTCTGCTTTAGGCATTATTTTGGGGCAGTTCCCAGGCCTGTGCTCTGCAGGAGGTTGGACTAGATGATCACAATGATCCTTCTGGCCTTGGAATATCTGAATCCTCCCCTTTCATCGCTCTGCTGAGATGCTGATGGCACGGTTCCTCGTTTTTTCCTTGCCTGATTGTGATGCTAACTCCTCTCTCCTTTTTCTGCTCAGCAGTGTCACCAAAACGAAGAGAATACCTCTATGGAATTTACTCCTACAATCTCTAAAGACAGTGTGTGTTTCTCCAAGTACTGAGAGGGAATGTAGCAATAGACAGAGAAAAGACCCTGCTCCCAGGTATGGACTGATTTCATGGCCTTGGATCTTGCCTTTTTTTTTTTGTACTGATGTGTGAATATTTCTATATTATAATAATTTGTTGCTGCTGGTGGCTTTTTCTAAGAGAACACACACACGTTCCTGAGACACTCTACTGCAGATTCCACAGAGACAAACTTGAACGCTCATGCATTTTGTACTGAAGAAGCTTTAATCCTCTCAACCAGTTGTCTTCTGCTGGTTCTTACAAGCACAACCAAGGAAAATTAAGCACCAAAAACTGGATTAGGTACTGAAGTAGATAAGCCACAAAAAGGTTTAGACAACCAGGAACAAGTACTTGGAGTCTCCAGTGAGTTTTCCAGTTCAGGTAATTAACAAGACAGAGGACACAGATGTCAGAAAAATAGCTGAAATACTGTAACAGAAATTCAACAAGGCTGCTGTCTCCTGCCTGAACACCAAGGTCCAGAGTTCTAATTCAAGGGGGCGAAGATATGGTTGCTGTCTTTGCAAGCATTATTTGTGCATGTGCTCTTGTCCATTGGGAAGTCATGCGTGATACCATCTGGTTATGGAATTGGAGCACTTCTAAATCCAAACAGTATCTGCCCCTCCAAATGACTGAAATCAACCCAAATGTATCAGTGCTAACAAAGATGCCTATATGCCCGATAATGACTTATTTTACTTTCCAGGGGTTGTCAAACTTCATTGCACCATGTCCCTCTTCTGACAACAAAAATGACTGCACCACCCCAGAAATGGGAGCCAAAGTCTGAGCCTGCACGAGCTCCACTGCTTTGGGTGGGGGCTCAAAGCCCGATTCTCACTGCTCCAAGTCAGGGTTGGGAGAGGAGGCAAAACTGAAGCCCAAGGGCTTCAGCCCTAGGCAGGAGGCCTGTAACCTGAACCCTGCCAGCCAGAGCTGAAGCCCTCAGGCTTTGGCTTCGGACCGCAGCAGTGGGGCTCAGGTTTCAGCCCCAGGCCCCCAGCAAATCCAAGCCACCCACAGTTTTGAGAACCACTGCTTGAGATGTATTGGCCATACAGGTGTTTTCCCCCCATAAATATAGCCAAGACTTATGGTAACTTTTCTATGTACCATGCTGAGTTATTTATCAAAAGCCATGAGAGTCAATCGGTAGGGTAGGCTGCAGATTGCGTTGTCTGATATCTTATGCAGTGGCAATGACCTTGGTGGAGTTGCGCAAGACATAGTTCAGCCCCGAATTTGGCTCCATTCATATATAAGGACATTGGGCCAGATTCTCCTTGTTTCCCCAACACAAGCCCATTGAAAAATAAATGGGAGAAGGATTTGGCCCAATGTGGTATTGGCTGGTGTGTGATGTTCTATACAGTGGCTGGGTGATGCCAAATCCCTGAACCGGATTGGAATATAGTTGACTTAGAGTCATTGCTTCATGTGGCTTCTTCAACGCCCTGTCTAGTCCTTTGGAATAAACATATAATGTGAATGCTTTGATGGGGCAGGGGATAATGATCAATGTAGCAATGTGCCAATGCCAGGCACCAGTCCTGTTTGTATACTAGTGTGTGTTTTATTTGTCTATCCCTATCTGCCTACAGGAAACTTGAGCATATCACCTTAGCCCCGATTTGGGCATGAAGAGAAAATACCATATCGAATATTCTATGCATTTGTAACTCATCCCTCTGGGATTCCAATTGAACTCAACCAGGGGACTCAGAAGGCCCAGATAGAGCAATCTACAATCAGGGATTGAGCGCGAGTTGTTTTGATCACTCAGCTCAGGAATATTTTACCCAATCTGAAATCATTTTCAATGATCCGCCAAGGGATTTTTTTGTCTTTTTCCTTTTGCCCTTTTCTAGTTATGAAATATGGGATCTTAAAGCCAGGTTTCACCTAGTTCAACTGTTTATCCATATTTTTGTCATGTCCTTGATTATCCATTATATCAAACTTCTGGACTTTCACAAAACTTAATACAATACATTAGTGCCTCCACTAGGGTTCTTCCCCTGAGCAAAGTTATCTGTGTTCCCATACAGATCTGTTGTCCTTTTTCTGGCTCCAGTTCAGCAAACAAATTACCACATGCTAAAGTTAAGTAAGTGTTTGACTGACCTCAATATGATTGAAACACCTAATTAACTTCAGCATGTTCTTAGTTCCCTCTCTCTTTAGAAAAGAACTTAAATGCTTTGCTCTATCAAGTCCTCTGTGTTTAAATGGAGCCACAATGACCCAACTAGGGTCAGTTAAGTGGAAAAAATATTGGGAAGTTTTGTGTATGTTTGGGCTGGTTGAAAATTTTCTGTCAAACTGTTTTTTGATGGGAAATTGGGGGTTTGACCAAATGCAGTTTTACATTGAAAGTTTCTGTTTTCCCTGAAAATTTTTGATTTTTCATTGAATAACCAAAAGCCAAACAAAAGAAAAGTTTTCTGATTTTGGCCAAAAATCAAAATATTTTAGTCAGTAGTACCTTATGGGAGTTAGAATTTGGATGACTCATGTTCCCATTCTCCCCTCTAGGCTGTGTTCCCCAGCCAGACTTTATCGCCTATGATGCACCATGGCCATGAGACTCCCATGATGTATCCTCGGTGATGTAGTCCAATCAGGGAGCCAGGCCTGTTGAGAAAGGGAATACAAGGTACCCAAACTATAGTTCCCAGGAGACACCACAGTGGTGTTTCTAAATGGAAATATTTGGGGAGTTGATTTTTACACCAAAAAGTTGAAATATTTCATAGGGAAAAAAGCATTTTTTCCCTATGAAAATGTAGTGTACGTACATTTCTTAATGAAAAGCCTCGTGCTAGTAATGCAAAGTCTACATCAGCCCCAAACAATACTCCTGCTTTCTTTAGTACAGTAATTTTAAGTGTTTCTGCCCTCGCTATAAACAGATATCAAGAAGGCTTGATTAACAGTACAGAATGTCTGTCATTTGGATGAATAATTGAAAGTCTGATCTTTCAGGTATCAAGTTTCCTCAATTCCCACTCAAGACAATGACAACTTTGGGCCCTCAATAAAGCCAAAACTTAAAAGAAATAGACATCAGTAATTTAGTTGATTTCAAAGGCCTACAGGGCCAAAGGGATTTTCAAATCAAATGAAAGATACTGTGAACCATAACAATTAAGTGGAGTTAAAAAACCACAACGCTGTGCTCCGTTATAATAAAGAAGGTGCCTATAATCTGCATCAGAATAGGCAGCGCCAAATACAAGGTTTTACATGAAACAGCAACTTTGAGTTTACTTACAGTTCCTAAATTCACTCTCCCCTTGGCAGGTCAAAACTGTGTCAAAGGTCTGACTCCTTCCCCGCTGTGTGTGCCTACTTCCCTTCACTACTAATAGGAATGACGTTGGCTTTGCCAAAACACTCAGCATTGGCCAAACTCTGCTCCTGTTGTAGCCAACAGGAGAAGAGGTAGGACACTCCGGACTACGGGGGTGGGCTTTGTAGAGTGCTGTCAAGTCTTGCCCTCTAACTGCCCCAGGTAGATCCTGCTAGTGTGAACTAAAAGATCCCTAGTTTGCAGTGAGAACTAAAAGATCCCTAGTTTGTGAGGAGTATGTTACATTTGGACGCTGCCTTCGTGCTGTGTAGCTTGAGAGAGATAAGACCGCCCCTTTCCTTTCACTCCACATATCTGGGTACAATAAGGTCAACAGACGGACTTCCCCCCTCCAACATGAAGGGTAGTGCCAGCACAGTCATCACTGACTCTCAACTCTCCTCTCCAAGACCCTGTGAAGGCCCCTGGGGGTCCAGGATGCAGCAGGAGAAGGTGGCCCTTCCTCCAGCCATTGATGCGGCGTGATGGTGTGTTATGCGTTGCCACCCTGGCAGACTCAAGAGCAGCTGTGACTAGGGAGCCAGAGGGTCCAAGGGAAGCCAAATGCCAGGATTGTGTGCCCCAGGTACACACGTGCAGATGAACACAAGTATGGAGTGCTGGGAATTAAGGACCACACAGAGTATTGGGGGCAGAAACACAAACTTGTTCTTCTGTTTGTCATCCTGGCTTGTACCCATCATCAAACATCTGCTACACAGACTCATGGCGTTTGTCTTACCTCTAGTGCATAGTGATGTGCAGCATAGGGCTTGGAGGGTATGCTCTACAGGCATCTGGTGAACATCTGGGAACATTCAGCTGGGCTAATTGACCATGAATAGAAGTGCTCCAGGATGCTTTCAAGTCAATCTTGCTGCAGGAACTATCATTGCACGAGTGTGCGTGCCATTGGAGCATCTCCTCACTGTCTGAAAAGTCATGGCCAACTTTCATTTTGCCAGGTTCCTCAGGAAGGCTCTCTTTAATCTGCGATTTATTGGGCACGTGAATGCATTTGCTGTGAGTTTAACATTCCTGCTTTTCTGACTACATGTTAGGAAATTTGTCAGGGATGCAAATAAAAATATCTTAACAGGACAGAGAGTCTCTCTCACAACCAATATTTAATCCCATGTCCTGTAGAGCAGAGATCCCTGGCTGCTAGTGGAAAGCAAAAGTTTCCTAGAGCAGAAAGCAGATCTTGGCAACTTCCAGGCCAAAGGGACAGAGAGAATATTTACACCCCTGTTTCTAGTGCAGAGCACTGAGCTACAAAGGTTGAGCTGCAGCCAAAGATGGGCGGTGAGATCATTGAAGGATTCAGAGCCCAGCAGCCAACTTCAGAGGGAGGGAAAGTCTTCCCAAGATGTGCTGGCATGAAACAGTGCACCTCTGGCAGAGCCTGGCAAAGCAGAGCCTACTTCTTATAGGAGTGGGAAGGTCCCTGGCTGCTTGGTTTCCATAGAAAATCTTCATCCCAGCCACAGGCTTAGGCAAGAGCAGAACACTCTCTTCTAGGATGGTGCAGGGGGGAAGTTCACCAAAGGACCTGCCTGGCTTAGTCTGCACAGGAGTCCCCACTGGCCCTCGCTAGTTATGTCCTGAAAAGTTATGTCCATACAGCTAGACAGCAGGGATGGGCCAAGGTGCTGAGATAGAGGCACCCGGCAGTTCTCACCTGGTTTGTTATTCTCCTCCAGCTTGGGTTCGTGCTTGCTAGAAGTCATCTTATAGCAGCTCTTCGGTGCCATATATAAAATCTCTCCATATGATTCTAATGGACCAGAATCCAGAAACCATCCTGACTGCCACGACTTGGCTTTTTTGGTGGCCATCTCAGTAACAAGCCATTGGACTGGCTGGAACGAGAGCGCCCCTTGAAATAAAAATTTTGGAAAGAAAAAGATGGACCAACAACAAATTACTCTAGGCAGGAAAGTTATCCCCTCTTCTGCCATCAGAAGCATGTGAATTGCCCATGTAACTAGTGTGACGGGATCAGGCCAGATGGCTATGGAGAGTGCTCATTTTGGGTCCCAGGAAGTGAGCGGGTGCAAGACGGACCCTTCCTCAACCTGTGGGGAGAATCCACAAGGTTCAGGAACTCAGATAATTACAGGGGACAACCAAAAATATAACAGGGACAGGTGTGAAGGTCAAAGGGTCAAAGAGAGGTAACCTGATGGGGACACAGAGCAGAGAACCCTGGACAGCGCCCACTGCTCCTCGAAGGTGCTGAGGGAGCTAGAAGATGTGGCCCAAAGGAACTCTGCCCGGATGCGTGGGTGAAGGCAGGATCAGAAATAGTCCCCACAGTCACAGGAAACCCGCTTAGTCAACCTCCTTTCCCTGGTGGCCATTTTGGCCAGTGCTAGGGAGGAGGTTGACAAGGAGGTCCTGCGACTGTGTGGGGCCACGGATAAGGTGTGAGTATATGAAAAGATGAGGGGGAAAGTGCAGCCAGAAATGTAAAAGGATGTCCAGGAGGAGCCGGAAGAGGGGCTGCAACCTGGCGCCCTCCTGGTACATGTGCGCCAGGGTTTCCCTCACACTGCAAAAGGGGCAGGTGTCGGGGACGGAGGTGAACCGCACCAAGTGCATGCCCATGCTCACGGCTCCGTGCAGGAGCCGCCAACTAATACCCCGGCAAGCCATGGGCCCAAGGTGTAATACAGGCTGGCCCACCGGGGTTCCTCACCCTCAAGAGGTGATAATTGGTTCTGCCACTTCGTATCCGAATGGGACACAAGGGTGAGGAAATGAAGGATATGGAGCACGAGCATGTACAGATGTTTTCTTAGAAGGCAGGTATATTAGCCTCAGGATAAGCAGGTCCCTTTTCCCTTGGTGGCTGAACAGGGGTTAGTGTGGCTTTCTAGGCTTATCTCTACAATTACTTGATTCCAAACACTTCACTCCTCAACCGTCCTTAACAAACTGCACTGCTGATGATACTGAGAGGTGGGAAATGATGGACAGGTGAAGTTAGACAATTGAGCAAAGTACAGCATATCACATAATATAATGGTTTATGTCTGTCGCAAAATTAAATATTTCCCCTCTTAAGTAGAAGGATTTAGAGAGCAAAATGTGATCTGTTGAGATGTTTAAAGCATGATAGGGTTCTTTGTTTTTAAAGGCACAATTTTCAAATGTGGTCCCTAGAGAAAGCTGTACATTGAATTCAAGCACCAGAAAAGTGACACCAGAAAGATTTTTGCTCCGGGTGATCAAAATACTGAGGGAGAGCCTCAGAACAGGGATTCATAGTCTAGTCAGCTGAAGCTGCAGAGCCGACATAGCCAGTCTGTGGGGGAGTCACCACTCCTACCATGAACATCTTGGCCAGCCATGGGATTTGTTTGCTATTGGTGCAGAGGATTTCTCCTTAAGTAAGGGAGGGTGGAGAAAAGGTGGAAAGGAGTGGTAGTTCTAAGGTGTGTGCTACAGGTGCTGATGTCTCTACAGGTGTGCACTGGGACGGACTGAATCCCTACTGTTCAAAGTGGGGTTCTGGAATAAAATGACGATCCAACACCTGCTAAAGTCATTGGAAGTCTCTCTACTGGACTTTGATGCGCTTTGGATCAAGCATAAGTGCACGTCATAAAGATGAGACCCACCAAGGGGTTTGTTTCATTACAGGAGGTTCAAAATGTTTTCACAAGGCTTTTTTTTCCCCCTTTATTTTTCTGTTTCAGTTGCATCATAAGCACCTACACCGGTGTCTGGGTGCTTGTCCCAAAAATGAATATATTCATAAATTACACACAAGGACTACATACAAAGAATTTTACTCAGGGTTCAAATTAAGTATGTAAAAGTCAGGGAAATGCCAGATTTATAGTTGCCCAGGCAACCTTAATTCAGCTCCCTTGTACATCCAAACTGGAGTCTGGGATCCTGTGGAAAAAATACTACACAAAGGGGCTGGATCAAGGCTGCATGGTTTGCAAAAGTTAAGGAGGTTTTAAAAGCACCAGAGGTTTGTTTTTTTTCTTCTTTTTCTACGTTGCAACTTTTGCAAAGTTGGAGAAGGTTTGAAAAGTTAGAGCGGAAGAAGGGAGAAGTTGGAGGGATGTTGGCTAACATTATTAAGTTTATTGCACTCAGCGGTGAAAAGGTGGAGAGAGGGGAAATGAAAAAAATCAATTTTTCAAAATAATGTTTTGTGAAATATCTTGAAAACCAAAAAATTCCTGGGACTTTCAAGCTCGGTCCTTTTGCACAGGCAGCCAAGGACTGCAGTGAAGCGGCAATTCAAGAGAATAGGTCTCTAATACAGAGCCATCTGGACCACTTTTAATACTTCTCTGTGTAAATATATACATCTAGGAAAAAAGAACGTAGGCCGTACTTCCAGGATGGGGGTCTCTAACCTGAGAAGCCCTGACTCTGAAAAACATTTGGGGATCAGGGTGGATAATTGAACATGAGACCCAGAGCGATACTCTGGCCAAAAGGGTTAATGTAACCCTGGGGGCCATAAACAGAGGAATCTGGAGTAGGGGGAGAGAGGTTATGTTACCTCTCTATATGGCTGCTGGAATACTTGGTCCAGTTCTGGTGTGGAGAGGATTCAGAGAAGAGCCACAAGGCCTAGAAAACCTGCCCTTGTGGTGCTAAATTCAAGGAGTTCAATCCATTTAGTTTAACAAAGAGAAGTTGAAGGGGTGATTTGATCAGAATCTCTGATGGGGAACAAATATAATGGGCTCTCCAACTTGGCAGCAAAAGGTCTAAAGCATTGGTTCTCAAAGTGGGGGTCGTGACCCGGTTATGTGGGGGTCACGAGCCCCTGCTGCCTGCAACCGCCCGGACCCCTGCTGGCATCCAGCCCCGATCCCAGGCCCTGCTGCTGCAGGCGGCCCTTGCCCCGGCCACCGCGGCGGGCTGTGGGCATCCACGAGCCCAGTCCTTGCCACGGTGGGCTGCCAGCGGCCCCCCAGCCCGGCCCCTGCCCCAGGGTGCTGCTGGAACCCCCCCCCCCAAGCCTGGCCCCTGCCCAGGGGGGCTGCTGCAATCCCCTGCCCCCAGCCTGGCTCCTGCCCCAGCAGCCCCCCGAGCCCGACCCCTAAGGGGGGTCACGCTTAGAGGCCTGGGGTCCGAAAGGGGTCACCAGTACAAAAAAGTTTGAGAACCACTGGTCTGTCCCAGGGCTGGAAGCTGAAGCTGGACAAATTCGGACTGGAAATGAGGTGCAGGTGTTGACAGCGCTTAACTGCTGCACCAGCTGACCAAGAGCGGGGTCTTTCCATCCCTGACGGCTGGAGGAAGGATGTCGGGGCAGGTCTGTGGCTGGTCCCGGTGGTCCCTGGGGCTATGACGAAGCACGATCCGTCTTGCAGTCGGTCCTAGCCCCCAGCGTTCAGCCAGGGGCGCTATTGCCATGGGCTGGTTGCCTCTTTCCCAGCTCTAGCCTGGCGCACGTGTGTATGTGGACGGGGCTCGGCTGGCCACCCGCCCAGCCAGGGACGTTCAGTGCCGAGCCCGTCCCCTCCCCGAGCCGGAACTTTGCTCTGACCCCCCGCGCAACAAGGCACCTGCCCCGACCGCGCCACGCCTGGAGGCTTCACTCAGCTGGAGCCGCCCGCTCTCATCCCTCCTCCTGTCCCGCCCAGCAGAGGGAGGCGCGGCCCGGCTCCCAGGAGGTGCCCGGCGCCCGCCTCGCTCCCATTGGCCTACCGGGGGCCGCCTAAGGCGCTGGGTGCACTAGCCGCCGGGAGCGCCTTTGGAGCCGGGGCGCCAGGCTGGGTCGCCCGGCCGGCGAGGAAGCTCTTCAGCCCGGCGGCGGCGCCCTGCCCAGCGATGAGCCGCCCCCAAGTCCCGGCCCGGCTCCGGAGCTAGGGCTGCCTCGCCCGCGGGCCAGCGGCTCGGAGCTCGGCTAGCGCCGGGCGTGGAGAAGATGCGCCCCCGGGTGGCGCGGCCCCGGTGCGCCCTGGGCGCAGCGCGCTGAGCCCGGCGCGGGCAGGTCGGGCTGCCCCGTTCTTCCTGCAGGCGGCTCCCGAGGAGACGGGGACAATGTACGCCGGGCGCAAGAGGAGGAAGCCCGTGCAGAGGACGTAAGTGAGGAGCCGGGGAAGAGAGGCTCGAACCTGCGGCTAGAGGGGAGCTCTGCCCCGGGGGCAGCAGCGCAGGGACGGCGGGTGACGGGCGGGGTAGGGGACCCTGAGCTGCCTGGGCTCTCCCTCCTGCAGCCTTTCCCCCCATTGCAGCCCTTCCAAGGCGACTTCTCTTGTTTTGCCTTGAAACCCTCGTTCATTTCCTCGTTCCCTAGCTCCGCTGATCCGGGTTTCCGCTGGGCAGCGGTAGAAACTAGATTTCTAGTTAAGTGGATTTCCCAGCTTGCCGAGGAGGAAAAGCCAAAGTTGGAGGCGGATAGGGTGGCCAGATAGCAAATGTGAAAAATCCGGAGGGGGCGGGTGGTAATAGGAGCGTATATAAGAAAAAGACCCCAAAATTGGACATCTGGTCACCCTAGAGGCGGAGTCGCCTCTGTGCAGTGAAATTGCCTTGGTGCCAATGAACTCCCGCCCCTCCTTAAAAAAAACTTTTCATGAGAACCGATGCAGGGTGTTTGTTGAAAGCATATGCACAATCTGTGGTCGGTGTGCATTTGAATCAGGAGGATGGTCAGTGCACGGACATCGCGAGAGAGTGGATCTCTCACGCACACAATTGGTCTGGGAAGTTTGAGATAAAGGTTTCAAAGACTTCACATGGGACATGTTCTGATTAAGAACTCCGTTTAAATCATCCCTAGCTGCCGTTTGAAAGTGCTGCTAGTGAACAAGAGTTGTCCTTTAAAGGACTGACCTAGTTTTACTTGCTAACCTTCCCAAAGATGTATTATGTTGCCCCCTTCCTTGGCTAGACCAGTTCAGATCCTGGGAACATGCCCTAAAAGAAGTTACCATGGCAGATATTTGGAATGAAAAGAGGGGCCTTAGATATTTTATTGACTTTAACAAAAAGAACCAATGTTCTTTTTATGACTGGAGTGTGTGGATCTGTGGCCTTGTCCAGTGGTAAGACTCTAAATTACTTTATTACTATTGATCTTCAGAAGGATACAACGAACTGCAGGTCTGGGCTTTCCACCCAGATGTGTACCACCCAAAACTATTTCATTGTTTGTTTTTCTTCAGGGCTAGGGCATACGTACAAGAGACACAAGTTACTAAAATGGTAGAGCGGTTAAAATAAAGGACTGCTTGTCATGTAGTATGAGCTCATTGTTCATTTAACCAGCACACATGGTTTCTGTTGGTCTGCGGCCCTCCATTGGGACGAATGGCCAATTTTAACTCTCAGTTAAAAAGTTTAAAGTGCTGCTTAGAAATCTTTAAAATGTATTAAAAATATGAAGCCTTTCTGACCAGTTTAAACTCTGAATGGCTGGAACCCCGTGACCCAGGATTGCCCGGTGAGCGTCGGGCACATTCTCACACTTGCTCCCTTGCCGCGAGGAGAACAGGCTAAAACATGGCCGGGAAGAGGTTCAAAGTCGTAAAGCTTCTAGAGTAGATTTAGGAGGGAAGCAAGAAGGGCGCCCACTTCATGCACTGAGCAAGGGTCCTCTTGAACCTGGAATCATTTGTTTACAATGAAATAGAGAAATGTCCTTGGAAAAAAGTCGCACGGCTTTTTGTGTGGGTAAATGAAAGCCAAGTAACCAGCAGGGGCCATTGGTAGGGTTGGGAGGTCTGGTAGCCTGATGGTGGGAACAACTGGAATCAGAGACAAGGTGTGTGTAAGGGGGGGGTGCATGCAGGGTCACATACCGCCCCCCCCATTTGCTGCTTGGCTTGTACTGAGCGTGCTCACACAGACTGAGCATGCTCAGTAACATCTGCTGAAGCCCCTGCCCTTCCCTCCCCACTATTGGGATCATGAAGAACAGCTGCAGTTTATTCTTGTTTTGAGGCAAAGGGGTTAATTGTAAGTGCCCGGGGGGCAGAGGCCATAAGTTATTCATCTGGGGATTGGTGTGCACGGTGCTAGAAGCATATGAATAGCAGGAATGAATAAAGGGTTGAAGTAAGAGCTTCCATTCTGTTAAGAAATCAAGAGAGGAGAGTCCTTGCAGGGATGCCAGTTCATAGAATTATAGTATCATAGACTATCAGGGTTGGAAGAGACCTCAGGAGGTATCTAGTCCAACCCCCTGCTCAAAGCACGACCAATCCCTAACTAAGTCAAAGGCCCCTCTCTCGCTGGGTGCTGGTAAGTGTTGTGAACTCTGCAGAAGGCCACCCTCTGCCTGGGCACAGGTGTGTTGATGTCTCCCTTTGCTCCTCCCCCCTGGCAGAGTGAAGCCGCCGCCCCCAGAAGGTGTGAAGTCGAACCCCTCCAAGCGCCATAGGGATCGGCTGAACTCGGAGCTGGAGCGGCTGGCTAGCTTGTTGCCTTTTCCTGAGGAGGTCGTCTCTACCCTGGATAAACTCTCCATCCTGCGTCTCAGCGTCAGCTACCTCAGGGCCAAGAACTTCTTCAACAGTAAGAGCCAACAGGGGGAAGGGGAATGGAGTGGGCCCTTTCCCATTAAATACACCATGTTCCCTTCGGCACTGTAACAGAACCAGCAAGTTGCACGCTGCAGGGACATTTCACCCTGTATGTTAACATGCCGGCAGAGAAAGATCCTTTCGTTGCATAAGGGAACAGTTATTGTGAGAATCTGATTCCTGCACTCGCCCCCACGCCTGCAGACATTAAAACGGACTTTCGCCACCAGCACAAGTGTGACGTGGATCTGCCACGTCACACTCGTGTTAAGGGAAGCCACCGGCAAGGTGAAAAGCCCTCTGAAATGGAAGCATTGCTTCATGCTTATCTGGTGTTACTTTTTCCTGCACTGGAAAGCAGAAGTCCCGGGAGACCGAGCGGGTCTCTTCCATCAGATCTCTTATATCGGTTCGGTATTTAGCCTTTTATTTGAAACATGGCACCCGGCATCTTTTCTAAGATGGGTCAGCTCCAGTAGCGGATGTGTTTTAGCGGGATTGAATTTTGGTGAGAGAAGCACTCTCTGTTTCTGAGGAAAGCGTGGTAATTCCCTTGCAGGACTATGACATCTCCTGCCGCAATGGTCTCCAATCTGGGCTTGTCTCTGCCGTACTTTTCAGTACTGATTTTTATCTCTTGAGCCGAAGAGCTCGGAGGAGCAGAATCTGTTCCCATTCAGAATTCATATACTGGAACAAGAGGAATCAAATCTTATGAAGCCTGGATAACAGACTAATAATACCAGATCCCAGTGCTCAGGATGCACCTGAGTGAGCAATATAGTAGCTTTGTTGGCCCAAAGATATAAGAGAGTCAAGGTGGGGGAGGTAATATCTTATTGACCAGCTTCTGTTGGTGGAAGGGACACGTTTTCAAGCTTTGCAGAGTGCTTTTTCAGACCTGGGGAAGAGCGCTGTGCCGCTCAAAAGCTTGTCCCTTCCACCAACAGAAGTTGGTCCAATAAAAGATACTATTTCACCCACCTTGCCTCTAGTTTAGTAGTCAGTTCATTGCCTGTTGAAGTCAGAGTTCCTGATCAAAAGGAGTGTAGTTTACTGAGGGTGTGTCTATACTGCAGCGTAAGCCCATGCTTAAGGCCCGGGCTCAAGAATAACTCCCCTTGCATCTGCGCTGCGGTTGTGCTAACCCAAGGCTCGGCCCCAGGATCCCAGGACTCTGCAGAGCGGGATGGTCTGAGCTCCAGTTCAGCTGGAACCCAGCAGCAGGGCCCCACTGCTTTGCAATGTCGATGCAGCCCTGCTTGACTCAGGTCCCTGCAGTCAGTCGGAAGTATCCCACAATTCCACGGGAAAGCTTCCTTAGTCCTCTCTATCCCAACAATCTGCAATCCACTCTATTGAAAATGGAAGCCACGCCCCCTTGCAGAGCGGGCTCAGGGCAGCATTAACCCATTCTCTTCTGATCACCGATCTGCAAGCACAGTGTCAGAGAGCCTCCTGAGTTTGCCATGGAGAGCGAACCTATCAAGCCTTTTGCACAGCAGGCTGCTTCCTGATAACATGCGGGGCGGGCAGTAAAGTTTCCCCGTGGTTCACCATCATCCTAGGGCTAGAGCAGTTATATTTTGGGGGGCGCTAGGGACTCTGCAATATGGTTACTTTGACTTGGGTTTGCGCACTGTAGTGTGGATGCCGGAGTCCTAGGTTCGAACATGGGTTAGAAAAGTCTTAGCATAGGGTTAAAATACAATGTAGACACTCAAGCCCAGGGTTCCCTAACTCAAGTCCCAGTAAGTCTGGGACTACAGTGCAGTGTAGACATACCTTTACACACACATTTGATACTATCAATAGCACTTAAAACAGCTTTAGATTAAAGGTTTCCAGTTTTTTTCCTATTATCTTCTTTAAATGACCAACTTAATCCTGGATACTGAACAGAATTTAGCTCTCTGCATGGATTGATTTAAGTTAGCACCATGTTTTTGTATGTTTTTGTTTTTTATGTTTTAAACTAAACTACTTCAAGATAAGTTTCATGGCCAACGATAGTGTAGCCTCAGTCATTCTTGTTTAAAATGTCCTCAGTTGCTTTAGTTTTATTTGGCACCGTATTATACTTTTAAGAAGCACATGGAATCTTTTGTAGGGGAAAAGCCAATATGCCGCATTCATTGAAGATACAACAATTAGCATATGCATTTAGTTACACCACATACACACACACACTGTTCCGCCAGTCGGTGTTATAGTTACCAGTCCAGAGTCCGGATCAATCTAGTGGCCGGATAGGTTGATCACTGGTAGGGAAAAGCCGGGTTCTGTCAGTTGCGACACGATGTTCCGGGGAAGTCTTGGCAGGACGAACCCAAAGTTTCATGGCAAGGCATTCTGGTTATATAGTGATTTTTTTTTTTTTCATTGGGATCAATGAGTTTTGCACTGTTATGCTGTAATTAATTGTTTTTTGACGAGTGCTTAGTTGTGTTTATTGCTTTTATTAAGCTCCTTAGGAGTTTTTTTGCTGATTTTGATTACAGCTTTTTTGTTTTCATTGACAGGTGCCTCTTTTATTTTTAGAGCTGTTAATTTGCCCTTCTTTGACGTTTCAATAGGGGCGTGTTGCAGCCTTTTGGCACACTTGTGTTTGTTTTCGGTTCCTTTTTAGACCATCTGATTCAGCGATGGCCTTTATACTTATTTTTTAACACACACATTTTTTTACTTACACCCAAAACAGAATTAATTTACACTGAATATTTTGAACAGGAACATCAAATTGCAATGCAGAAGAAAACACTCATGGCATTCTTACTTGTTGTAAAATGCTAAAACTATAACAAATTGCTGATCCTCAAAGGTCTGTCACGTTTTGAAATTAGTACACACATAAATTCTGGCTGATGTACTTTTACTAATGGTCCATGATTAGGCCATTCCTTTCTGCTATTTAAAAAGGGTAACTGGCAGTATATTAAATCATACGCCAATACGTTTACTATATGCTATATTATTATTTTTTATTTTAAATTATATAAAATACAAACATAAAATTTTACTACTACAACTGGTGGCCCGTGCAGTTAAAATATACATAACTGATTCTTAGTGGTATAGAACAAGGGTCTCCAAACTAAGGCCCGGGGGCTGGATCTGGCTCATGGCTTTGATTTCTCCGGCCCTCCAGCCGAGCAGGCACATGGAGAAGCTGCTGCTCCCCTCCCACACCCACGAACTGCTGCCGGTGGCCCCATGTGCAGAGGGGTGTCTCCATAGCGGCGACTGGAGGAGTAAAGGGGGGGACGTGGCCAGAGGAGCAAAGGTGGGGGGGTCGCAGCAGTGGCCGGAGGAGCAAAGGAGGGGTTGCATATATTTGCATATATTGAATTTCTTCACAGTCGCTTCAGCCCATGAAGCCCCTTCAAAAATCTAATATTGCCCTCGTCTCAAAGTTTGGAGACCCCGGCATAGAACATAGGTGTTTTGTTAATGCAGACAAATAGAAATGCATGTAGCATATGTTTTATCTTTTCCCCACAGGATATTTTCTAGATACTGTTTTATACTAAGATTTTTCATTGTTACTCCAATCAGAAAAAAAAAAAATGAAGTGGCGGTGTGTTATGATGCGAGCGGTTCATTTGTCATGTTTTGACAAAAGCATTTTAATACCAAAGCACGTGATTGTTTGGAATTGCAGGGCTCTTTAAAGATTACGTTGGTTTTGTTTGAAGGTTTGTGACGGGTGGGTGTCCCCGTCCAGTGTGGGGTGAGTCACCCTGACCCTCCAGCTGTCCTTTACCTTGAGGTGGTAAGACCAAAGGACTAAAATTGATGGAGTAAGCCTGGTTTGCAGGGCAGCCCAGCCTAGTGGCCAGGTGTAGATATTTGGGGCCTGTTTGGTTTAAGGGCTGGGACCAGCTCCCTTCAGAACCAGGGTCTGACTACATCTCGAGTCAATCAGAGCCACCCATTTACACGAACAGGGACCCCAAGCTTCCCTAGGGCCTTCTTCTGGGCCGTTCGCTGGCTACCTATCCCTGTCTGCAGTTACAATCCACATAGGAGCAGTCCCTTCAGAAAATGCCTCTTTTGTCCACATTCATAACAACGGTCTTGGGATTCCCTGGTCCAGAAGTCTACTTTCGCCACGCCGGTCCCTGCCCGGAGGTCTTCATCCTGCTGGGATGAGACTCGAATAGCTATCGGCCTCCGAGTCAGATCTGAGTAATTGACAGGAGTTCTGGATGGGCATCAGTATCCTCTAGGCTTGGTCCGGTGAGGGCTTCCCCTGGCTGGTTTATCTCTTACCGCCGACGCTTCAGGTTTTCAGTATCTCAGTTCCCCCCTTCCCCCCACTGCCAAGTAATCTTCCATCAGCCCTACAGCGTCCATAAGCATCACCGACTGATGTCGTCGCACCCGTTCCTTGCCCCCTGCTGGGAGGATTTGGGTGAACTGCAACAGGACTAGGGCTTCTGCTACCTGGGCCCCGGACCACTTGTCAGGTTCCAGGCATAACCTCTGAGGCGTTGAGCTGCTGCTCTCGGGCTGGCCCCAGAAGGGAAACACTCTCTGTCGGTACATTTCAGGTCTGATGCCAGTTTGGCTGAGGATTGCTGCCTTCCCTTTGTCCTCATTTAGTGCGTCCAAGTGGTCAAGGTTGCTATAAGCTAATCGCTGCCTGCATTCTCCACCACGTGCGATGGGGTGGGTGTCCCCGTCCAGGGCAGGGAGAGATCCCTCCAGCTGTCCTTTACCTTGAGGTGATAAGACCAAAGGACTAAAATCAACAGGTTAACCCTGGTTCGCAGGGCAGTGAGGCCTAGTGGCTGGGGTCAATATAGTTCCCATGATTCAAAGGGTAGTAGGGCCTAGTGCCTGGAGTCAATATAGTTACCCGCTTCTCAGGGTAGTGGGGCCTAGTGGCCAGGGCCAACAGAGTTACCCTAGTATGTAGGATAGTCCAGCCTAGCAGCCAGGGTCAATGGGGTTTGCAGGGTCTTCAGGTTTTTCAGCATGCGCATTTCCTGGTGACTGATCCCTTTCGGACGTCTGCAGGCACTTGGGCGTTGGTCAGGGTCTCCAGGGCTCTGGCTTCCATGGTCAGGTGTTCCTGCTGCTCCTGGGCTGGAGCCGGCAAGGAGCGTCCTTCCTCCCCAGTGGTCACCCCATACTGAGCTGGGCTGCTCCTTTTATACTAGTGCTGCATCTGGAGCATGCCTAGTAGGGACGTGAGGGGGCGTGGCTTCCTCAGCCCACAGTGAGGAGTTAACCCTTCCCCATCCAGTGTGGGGTGAGTACACCTTTGTGAGGAAGTAAAGTGTTATCTAGCACAGATTAGATTTGATTAGATTTGATTTTTCTCTATCATCCGATGAAAGGGAAGTACTCTTACCTCTTCTGCTTACAAAGAGTTCTCATTTGACATTGTTACAGTTTAATGAAAGATATTTTAAAATATGGTCAAGAATTCATCTATCATGCCATTGTAATATCACATTCTTAGTTAATCTATTATATTCTTGTCCCTGCCAGATTCTGGGACTGGATAACAGGGGATGGATTACTTGATAATTGCCCTGTTTTGGTTTTTTCCCTCTGAAGCACATAACATTGGCTGCTGTCGGAAGACAGAGTACTGGGCTATATGAGCCATTGGTCTGACCCAGTATGTTAGTTTTTATATTTAGACTTTGCTTAGACTTTTTCTATACAAAACAGCATCAGTTTTGAAAAACAATACTTGTTTGACTTACTGTAGAAACATTTGCAAGAATTTTTATTTGAATTACATTTAGTTTTGCTCTGTTAAAATTCTGCTTTAAACATGATACAGGGCTTATAAGAATGGGAAGGCTGATGAAATGAAAAGCTGCTGTTATTAGAAAGAAGTTATTTTACTCTGCAGCGCCAAATCAGTTGACATTGAGTTGATAACTATTTCTATTTTATTTTTCACTTCAAATTTTGACTATTGAATAGTTCCTATATGTGAGCCCTCACTGTACTGAACATTTCAAATGCAACATTTTTAGCAGCAGCATTGTAAACGAAACTCAGCTCTTCAGAGGTTTTCCACCTCTCTTATAATCTTCTGACTCTCTGAAATAATAACAGATTTAGAGAAATATAACTTGGTTTAGGTTGTGTTTGTAAAGGTTTTCATATCGCAGAAAAATTGCTTGTTTTGACAGTGAGCTGATGATGATGTCTGCTGAAAATCAATGGTGCAGTGCAGGCATTGCATTCTCTTGAAGCATTAATAATTTAAAAATTGCAGCTTACAGAATTTATAAAATGGAGGCATGGGAGCCACTCTTTAAACCGTTAGCCTTAAAATGGCTGGTCTTGTCGCTAAGAATCAAAACCATAAGTTACAATGCTTAGACACTCCTTGTCTAAGAATTTCAGATGAAATTTTGCCAAGATACTGCAGAAATTGAATTCGAAAGGAGAAGACAACAGTCCATGTAATGCAGATAGTGTGTACTTCATGGGTTGTAGACATTCAGAAACTTGCATAACTAACTGTTCATTTTACATTTCTGGATCCCAGTTTTTATATTCCTGGTGCATTTGGCATATTGGCCTACGTTTGCATCAAAGGAAACCGTAAAATCCCTTGTTTAAGGTTCATAATATATTTTTGTGTCCCTCCCCCCCCCACACACACCCATATTGGAATTTAATTTGTTTTTCAGCCTGCCAGCATTCAAAATGCTAGGCATAAAATAGTTTACTCTTCTTTGAAGAGCAGCGAGGATTTTAGATCTATCCCTCCCTCCATAAAGACAACAGCTTAGTTATGTGAATGGCTCACTCAGATTAAATCATCATTAAGGAAACAAAAATCCTTAGTGATGAAAGTGCTACCACAAACCTAGAGGTGTGTTTCTTAGTTAGTCCTGTAGCCTTTAAAATGTTTTGTATTAAGACATTCAGTTTGGGCATTGCTGCAACATGTGCTTTTGAGCAAGTTAAAGAATCCATATTTAAAAAGTTTCCCAGCGTTATTCATTAGCTTTGATCAGATTCAGCTCAGCTGCGGTGTGGTTTGTTTGTGAAGACTCTTGTGTTCTGGTTTTATGCCCTCTTCCTAAAGATCATACCAAGAACATTTTTAGTTTCCATATTTTCATTTTCATAAGCTTCTCTTAGCTTACCCTCAATGCACGTCTAAAGCTTACACTGACCCATACAAACCCAGTGTTACCTACTTTTATTATTAGTCTAGATTATGTACACTAGAAATACTGACTCTTACAAGTAATGGTTTTTTATATTAAAAGAGCTCATAGGCTCATAGACTTTAAGATCATGATCATCTAGTCTGACCTCCTGCACAAGGAAGACCACAGAATCGCACCCACCCACTCCTGTAATAAACCCCTAACCTATGTCTGAGCTAGTGAAGTCCTCAAATCATAGTTTAAAACGTCATGCTGTAGAGAATCCTTCAGCAAGTGAATCATGCCCCATGCTGCAGAGGAAGGCGAAGCTAATGTGACATTAATCTCCTTGCCCTTGTGTTTTTCTTGTGCTCTTGGATTTGGGTCTGTTCAATGTCTTATCTTGGCCAAAGACTGTGGATGCTAGTTTTTGACTTTGGATCTAACCCTATTCCCACTGAAATCAACAGTGTGCAGCAAAACTCCTTCTGTACATTGAAGGGGGTTCAATACTATAAGGGTAGTGGTTAATAGTAGCATAAGCTACTCTGCTTCACAATGTGGTCGTCTCTGCCCATGTGAGCCTTGGATCTGACTGGCCCCCATTGATGGCACCCGACAAGGGTCCCTGCTCAGGATAAGGAGTGATGGCCACCATGGATCCAGTGAATGAGGGCCAAGTTCCCCAAAGGTGGTGGATGTGGATGAGCAGACCACACAAGGAGGAGAACAGCTAGATCTTTGAAAAGGCTAGCCAGGCCCTAAGGAACTAGTGGCATCTGTCAGGAGAGTTCCTAGGGAAGGGGATGGTGTGTGTTGTCACCCCCAAAACAAGATCATCTCTGCGCCTCCCCAGTTCCAAGGAAGAAAAGCGAAATGAAGGGGTAGTCAGGTACTGCCAACTCCTGGAGGATTGGCGTGTTCTGCATACGTAGGACGGGGGTGACCTAAACCCCTCTCCGGAAAAGCACAGCTCTGATAAGCCCAACTTCCTGGAAGTCCAAACCAGACCTTAGTCGCGTTGCCTCTCGCCACAGGGAATGTGTTTACACTGAACAGCACTGACTGCGAGATGGCTCTTGTCAAAGAACTCACTTGCTGCAAGATGGTAATCACTGGCGGTGCCGAGTCTTGCCTGCCACAAAGCGATCAAGTGGCTGTGGAAGGAGCAACCTCCCTCCATTTTGGTGGTCCACACCATGCTTGAGGTGTGGCACTTGTCAGGAGACAGCCTCTAGAACAGACTTGAATCATACGGGTGAGCACTGGGTTTTCCTCCTAGATCACACATCGGCTAACAGCTATGCGTTGTGGCTTGTTACAGATGCCAGCCGCTTCCATTGGTTAACAAATTCAACTTTATTTCCATGCAACAGAAATAGATATTTCCTTCTTCCTTTAAAAAACAAAACCGATCAGCATTAAACAGGCTTTCCTTTTCAACAGGATAAGAAGTTTCACTAGTTTCAAGAGCTCTGGGGCTTGCTGCTTGCGATTTGTGGGAAACCACTCACCACAAATTATGGAACACACTATTACCGCTGCCCATAAAGGAGTATTTAAAAACAAAAAGCTAACATTTATTTTAGCTTTTGTTTGGCGAGGGCTCAGCCTTTCTGTAGACAAGAGTTATGGAGAACCAGATTCCAAGAGGAAGCACGCATCTTCCCTTCCCATTGAAAAATCCACTCGTAAAGGAAATAAAAGACAGTGCTTGTTTGAATTGTCTTTTAATTTGCAAAACAAGGAGCAATAGCCTCATGTTGCAGAAAGGGAGGCGGGAAACAGGCTACAAAATCAGAACAGCTGGTGGAGGGTGATAAAATATTACAAAGCTCCCTAAGAGACTTGTGGATGGAATGGAAAGGGTAAGTATGGGGGAAGTGGGCAGAAGAGTCGGTGCTCACTGGAGCACTTGCCTCTCCAGAGCCTGGAATGGACCACGAAATCCCCGAGTTTCAGCATTCCTCTGCTGCTGGGAAATATCTCTGAAACCACTGGCATCGCGTCTCTTCCCCCTCTAGTGCTGATCCACAGAAGGGATGACCACCTAGCACTGTGATCCGGTCTGGTGCTCCATCAGCTCAAGTGGCAGAGGTCTGTGTGGGTGTCAATGTGATGGAACATCAATGCACTCAAAAGTCAGGAGATGTCAGGGTTAAGTTTGCCTCTGCAACTTTAATTTGTCCCCCAGTATCTGTTATGATGCAGTGTTGAATTCTATACATTCTTTCCCACGGGAGCCCTGCCTCATTCAGTGCACAGGATGGTTCTGCTCAGGGGACGAATCAGGGTGTGTAATGAAGGAGACTGTTGTCTATAGGTTCCTCAAAACTTTACTCCGCCCTCATGTCTACAAAAAAAATTGACAGCCATTAGGCTGCTGGTGTGCTGAGACCACTGCCTGTCATGCTGATTGCTATTGTCTCATTGTTTCCTGTCTGTATCCAACTATTGTCTCGTCTTATATTTAGATTATAAATTTTGGGGGGCAGTGCCTAGCACAGTGGGGTCCGTATCCATGACTATGGCTCCTAGGTGCTATGATAATGCACATAATTAATTCGTAATCTCTGCCTCATTTGTTGCTGAGGTTGGAAGATGTGTAATGAATGAGGCAGGGGCTTGGTCTTGGGGTTAAGACAGTTGCATGCTTCCCTGGAAAATTGGTGTCACCCAAAATTAGTGGATACTTTTGACTTTCATCACTTTGTACCTCAAAATGGGGATAAGACCCTCCCCCATCTCACAAGGGTGTTGGGAAAATTAATTAAATTACTGTTTGTGAAGCACTCAGATTCTATAGTGATGTACACCATAGAAAGTCCATGAGAAATTAATAATTGTGCCTTGAGAGTAGGGTTTGAACAGCATGAAAGAAATAAGGCCTGAGACTGAACATTGGCTAATAGGGATAAAACAAAACATTCAACTGCCTCTCATTCAGTGAGCAGTGTCCATCCTCCTGTGCACTGGATGAGGCAGGGGTCCTGTGAAAAAATAATATGTGATCATGGAATTAAAGACTGTATCATATTAGGCACGTGCATGAGGGAGCTGAATTAAGGTTGTACGGGCAAATTTAAGCCTGGCCTGTCCTAAGTTCAAAGTGCACGACTGGTCAATTGGAACTGTTTGCCCGAAAGAGAAGGGATGGGAGTGGGGGTTGTGCGGCTGGTATGGAGGAGCCGAAGGGCTCGTCTACAGGGAGAGTTAGTGCGCAGCAAGCAGGGTTATCTACAGTGTGCTAGCCTGCTGTACACTAATTGGACCCCACTAATGTGCACTAACAGTTGCCTAGTGCACTTTGACTTACTACAGAACTTTTAGTGCATGGTAGCAGAGTCCACATGGCTAGTGAGTGCATAGAACACTAGCAGATTTGCACCCCAGCTTGTTGTGCACTAACTTTCCATAGAGACAAGCCCTAAGTGACTCCTACAGCTGAAAAGCAGATGTGTAACATGCCTAGATTATCATGTAATTTATTCTCTCCATAATCAGGGACTTAGCCAGCCTAGAAATACCAAAAGCAGCCTCTTCCCGACAGGACCTTGGTTCTCTTTCTTCCAAGAGCTGCAGGCTGGCATGCAAGTTAAACAAGGTTTGCAAAACTTTTTTTCAAACTTCTGTTTTCCAGAACAGATCAGGTCTCATTCTGGTTGAGTTCTAGGTGTTGGT
>ML677394.1:2487612-2520001 GCA_007922305.1 Dermatemys mawii | reverse complement strand
ACCAACACCTAGAACTCAACCAGAATGAGACCTGATCTGTTCTGGAAAACAGAAGTTTGAAAAAAAGTTTTGCAAACCTTGTTTAACTTGCATGCCAGCCTGCAGCTCTTGGAAGAAAGAGAACCAAGGTCCTGCCGGGAAGAGGCTGCTTTTGGTATTTCTAGGCTGGCTAAGTCCCTGATTATGGAGAGAATAAATCACATGATAATCTAGCATGCTATTGAACATCATCTTTTTGCTACATAAAGCTGGTAAATCAATTCTCAAGAGAAATGCCTGGCCTGTTCTTTCATATGTGGAGCATCTGCATATCTTGGAAGATTCTGTAGATGACTCTGAACGTGCTTCACACCCATTGCACACTTCACAGAAGATCAGGGTTGGAAGGGCCCTCAGGTGGTATCTAGTCCAATCCCCTGCTCAAAGCAGGACCAACCCCAACTAAATCATCCCAGCCAGGGCTTTGTCAAGCCTGACCTTAAAAAACTCTAAGGATGGAGATACCACCACCTCCCTAGATGGTGGTGAAATTACCTTAAAATTCTTTCACAGCGACGGATTCTCTGGTGATAGTCTTTTCCTTTCCCAGCGTAATTTGTCAGTTGGTTCAACCATCTTTTAGCAGCGGTGTGCTCCAGCAAAGAGACAGTGGACTTGTGGAGATTTTATATGTTGTGGCAAGCCACAGAATAGCTCTGTGGTTAGCAGACCAATGCTCAAAACCCAGGGTTGTGAGCTCAATCCTTGAAGGGGCCATATAGGGATATGGGGCAAAAATGGGACTGGTCCTCCTTTGAGCAGGGGGTTGGACTAGATGATCTCCTGAGGTCCCTTCCAATTCTATGATTCTCTCTTTACTTTGCCATTATTCCATATGGTGTCGCATTTTTTCTCCCCCTTCCTCCTCAAGCTTATGATTGCACTTGTGGAGACAAATGGAATTTGATCATCCGTATATTTCTTTTCCAGGAGGATTACACAGCTTTGTCACTGATTGCACCTAATTCCTGGTCTTATTTCCATGAATTGAATTACAGTGGAGTTACTTGAGACTGCGCCTATGTGACTCAGTATTTGTGAAGAGGGCAAAAACATAGCCTGACTGAGCAATACATTTTTTTTTTAACTGATGAGTTCTAGTCCTTGCCGTATGAAACAGGAAAGTGAAGCGCTGCTGGTTTGCCTGTGGTCTCCCGAGCCCAAGATTTAAAATGCAGAGAGGTTACAGTTCAATTTGAATTGGGCATTCTATTTTTAAGCACTTACTTTGAGCCATTTATAACTCTTGCAAGTGTCCCTGGAGCGAACATTTTTTTTCATGCTGGATCTCAGCTCAAAGGTGAATTCTTCTGGAAAGTCTGAACAAAATCCGTGCAGCCGTTTTTGAGTTCTGGGTGGAGGGGAGAAGACTGCAAATGAGAGGCAAGGAGTGAAGATGGGGAAGGAGTGATGAATCGGGAGGAAGTGGGCTGGACTGGTACCTAGGACCATTGCCAGCTGTTGTTTGGCAAGGATTGTCTTGGGGTTTAAAAATGTGTCTGTGGCGGTTCCTGCTCCGCAGTGCCCCTCTGTGGCAGGGACGGATGGTGGTGGCGGACCTCAGCCACCCTCTAATCCCCAATTACAGGGCGATGTGGCCCTACGGCCAGAGTCAATAGGGACTTCCCCGGTCTCGGGGCAGTGTGGCCCAACGGCCAGAGTCAATACAGTCTTCCCCGGTCTCGGGGCAGCGTGGCCCAATGGCCAGAGTCAATAAGGACTTCCCCAGTCTCAAGGCAGTATGGCCCAATGGCCACAGTTTATACAGTCCCCTCGCAGGCAGTGTAGTGCGGCCTAGTGGCTGCAGGGGTAGGGGGACCCGGGTCCGCCCACTCCACCGGATCCCGACCCAGGGCTCACCTGTTGGTAGGGCTTCCCCTGCCCCTAACTCGGCGGGGATCCACCCGCAACACGCCAAGTGTGTGTGTATCTTTAAAAGTTCCCTGGGTCGTTTCCTACCCGCACTGCCGTGCCTTCGGTGTTCAGGGATCCTCCGGAGTGTTCCCCTTCAGGGCCGAAGTCGAGCTGGGACTCCAGCGGCATCTCTGCTGGGCTGGCCTCTGGAACCCCAGAGCCTGGCTGTCCCTCTGCAGGAGCTGATGGAGTGCGTCCTTCCCTTCCGGCGGTCAGCCCCGACTGAACTGCTCTGCAGGCTTTTATACTGTACCTCCAGTTGGACCATGCCCAGCAGAGCTTCCGGGGCGTGGCTTCCTCTGACCAGAAGGAAGGGCTAACCACTGCAGTACCAGTGCGGGGCCACTTAGCCCCGTCACAGTGTCCAAGGATCTCCCCATCCCAGCCAATGTGCAGGACTCCCACGACAAGGCAGATCAGTGAAGACAGGAGGCCAGAAATTGCTGAGTAGCTGAGAGCTGCTTCATGCCCCTAGCTGGTCATTGCCCTGTTGTGACTGGCCAACACACATCTGTTGGCATGACCACCCAGGGCTTGTGTGTCTCAGCTGGGTGGCACTGGCCTGTCAGAGACACCTGCTTCCAGCTGAGTTCTCCTGTCCCCAGAGGTTTCCAGCCCTGCCTTGCCATTGTCACTGAATTCGAGGTCCTGATCTCGCTCCCTCGGCTGGCGTGGAGTCTGGAGATGATCAGAGGACACTCTTCATCCACCAGCATGTCTGACATTCAGATCGGCCTTCCCCTGAGGTCATAGGGGACCCTTTAGCTCTCTTTTCACTCCTGACTCCCCAGCGACATACTTCTTTTCTTTGCTGATGGCAAAAGACTGGCCAGGACTCCACTTCTACTGAAATCTTTATCCAAACCTTCCTGTCCTCTCAGTCTTTGACTGTTGACTCCTTTGCCGTTTCTCTTTCCCCCAAAACCATTCCAGGAGGACCTTTAGCTTTCATTCCATCTAATCCACAGAGGACAGATGTCCTTGGTTAATAGTAGAGTGGGATGGGAAACAGTTTCCCTGTTCCTTGAATATTTTCAAGAGTTCATTTTTTTTCCCCTGGCTTCAATCAGGATGAAAAGTCAAAATCTCAAACTTTTGTGATCTGGAAAACCCAAAACATGATCAGCATGAGTCCCTCAAAATATTTTGTTTATTGAAAAGTTTTGATGTTGACCTTTTTTCTTTAACTTTTTTGGTCTAATCAACCTAAGTTCATGAACGAAGAGTCATTCCAAAATGGAAAAGGAGAATTTTTTCATTTAGCAAATGTCAATTTTTTTTTTTTAAAAAAAGTCCAATGTTTTTTTCAGTTGGGAGAATTTTTGAAACCGACCTTGATTCACAAATAGTTTTGGTTCCATTTTGTTGAAAAGTTCCTGACCATCTGTAGTTGATGGTGACCTTATGGTTTGGCCATTTTCTCAAAACATTTTCATCTACCCGCCAGCATCTTCATTTGGTCCAGGTGCTTTTCTTGCTCTAACTTGATGATGATGATGATGATGATGCAGTCTGTGTTTGATGCGAAGGGCATGCTGAGTTCTGGCTGATCGGGGTGTGGGGGAGATTGTAGAGGAAGGTGGGAAGTTGAAGATCTGTAGGAGAGCAGGGGAAGGGAAGTGACTGGAATCAGGGGCCTGGGGAAGGGAGAAGATCATGTGGAGCAAAGATGGAATGGAACAGGGGACCAGAAACAGGTAAGAGGGAGAGGGGGAGTGGAGTAGGACAGAAAATGAGAGAGAGAGAAAATACACAGAAGGGAAAGAAAGAAAGAATAGTTGGAGTAAAGGAAAATAGGACCTGGAAGGAGAAAATGAGAGAATGCAGATATTGACAGCTGAGTAACAACTTATTTATTATTCTGCCCCTGGTTCTCTCTCTATCCAGCCAAACACCATCTCTAGGTGTTTTCTCTACATCTCAATGGTACGTTCCCTCAGCTGGGCTAAGCATCCTTTTCTAGCTCAGCAATTCCTCATGCCCCTGCTTGTCTCTCCTTCGCTTGACCCTTGAAACACACTCAGCAGCCACTTTCTCTCTCAAGGAAGAGGAAGCAGCAGCAGTTGCTGTAGGTTGACAGACAAGGGGCATCTCTACAGACCAGGCACCTACAGTGCTCTTCTAGGGTGGGAGTTCATCTTGCCATCTCATCAGACAAACAAGGGGGATTTTTGGCTGCATTGAGCTATAGGCGCTGAGTTCCTGTTTATAGTACTGGATTGTGTTTCAGGGATCTGTTGTCTCCCCATTCAGATCCGTTGTCCCCTGTGTTGGTCTATTGTCCCTAGTGTGGATCTCTCCCTTATAGGGTAGAGGAGGCTGAGTTTCCATTCATGGAATGTGTTGCCTTTTCTGGCAGCGGGGTTAGGAGGTACAGCGTGGCTTTCCCATTCCACGGGAGAGCCATATGGCTTGCAGGAGATCTGAGAGGCTCTGTGCCTCCTCACTTTCTAGCTTTCTGGAGGATCTGCACTGCTAGGAAATCCCCAGCGGTCTATACCCCACATCCCCCTTCTGTCCTCTGTAAGATGGGCAGCATCCAGCAGAGGAGGAAAAAAATCTCTTTACAGGCTCCACATTAACTTATCGGCCAAAGCCATGAAAGTTTGGCTGGCCTCTCCCTGCGCCTTCCTCAGCGATAGACCCAGACCTCTACAGGCCCCAGCAGAGAGTCGTCAGAAGGGGGAAACGATGGCATGGAAGCAGCCCGCTCCCTTCCGCTCCCTCCTCACTTGCTTCTCATTTCCTCCAGCCAGGGCTGCAGAGGAAAGATGGGCCCTATGGGTTGAATTTCCCAAAGTATTTAGTTCTTGGGGCACAACCCTAGACCCCCTTCTAGGAGCTAAGTGCTGAGCACTGGTTCTTTTAGCTGGGCACCCAGAACTACGAGCCCCTTTGGATGATTTAGGCCCAGCTGTGTTAGTATTTCCACGGCAAAGAACCCAGGTCGTTGGCAGTGTGTAAAAACAGTGGCGTGCTGCGTGGAGCAGCGAGCAAATACCCGCACACACACCTGCAGAAGGAGATGTGAATGGCTTGCCTTAAAACCACATCATGAAGTAGCTGGAACTGAGGGAGGCTGGCCCCATTCCAAAGTCCTGCTGCTTCGCGACATCATTATGGCAGCCGAGTCTTCCCCCGGCCCCGCTGTCTGCTTTTCACAACAATAACCTCGTTTATTTTGGCTGGAGGTCGGGCCCTTCTCCCCCCCCCCACTTTCCTTTTCTGTGGAGCAAATTAGCTGAAGCATTAGAGGGACACTACAAAGAGTAGCTGGCCCCTTCCGGGGGTAGAATCCAGCTAGGGAAGCTTATCCAACATAATTGGTTTGCCTCTCTCTCTTAAGTAAACTTTAGACAAAGCAGCTGAGTGAGCCAGTGAAAGGGTTCAAGGGTGAAACGGAGCCCCAGCCGCCCCACTGCCGATTACGCATCCTATCACATGGCAGTGGGCCGTCATGGCCTGGCCTGGCCCCTCCCCTGCAAGGCAGAACATAAAGCAGCAGCGTGTACAACCCTGAAATTTCTGTTCATGAAGGCTGCTTTTTAGATCACCGAACAAAGGCACCATTTCCAGGGCAGGGCTGTTAAACGAGAGCCTTCCCGGCTTTCCTGCTTGTTTGCGTGAGTCTCAGTCCGATCTGGATGCTGTGGGATAAAAGGATCTTTGCTGGAAAATGTGGCGATTTTTTTAATCAGCCAATGTCTAATACGGTCAACTTGGAGCTTTTTCTTTCTTCCCATGCTCCTGTGGTTTTTGTCACCTCTGGTCCTGCCAAACTGCTCTCTTGCCAATACAGAGGGGTTTTTTTCAGGTTCTCCCCCAATCTCTCAGGATATCAATGAACGTGCCCAGGAATCAGAGCTTGGTTGTATTGCAAAGAAATGCTGAAATCTTCCCCAGCCAGGTGGCCCAGTGTTTTGCTCTGAGCAGGCGTCGTCCTGCAAAAGGATTTCTGCCTGCTGGGAAACCTGCCAACTGCTCAAACTGAGGTAAACTCTACCGGGGGCACAAGCTGGAAGGCTGCTCAGAGTACTTTATACTGAGGGTGAGGGGGTAGATGCTTTTAGACTCAACTTTCCACCGCAGCCCCATCGCAAGGCTTCTCGATTGAGTGGCTTGAAAATGTTCTCTTGAGCTAAGTACCAGCCTCACTATCTTGCTGCAGAATCCAAGGCAGTGAAGCAGGAGGAGCACGGCCCCTCCTTGAACCCAGATTGTATCTGAATTTCAGTTTATCACCAGGAAATATTTGCATGTCTGAGACGGTGGTACTGTGCCAAAAAAAAAAGAGAATCCTCGAGCCTTTCCACGCCCTGCACAGTCGAGAGGCAAAGTTAGTGGCTGGTAAGACCAGAAGAAAATGAGTGTGAGGGATGTATTCTTATGGCCTGAGCCAACCCCTAAGGCAGGATTAGACCCTCAATGGTTGCCACCAGTCTTCCTCTTCCTCCACTTTTGCTTGTCAATGGCAGAATCCCCCAGGACAATCCCTCTCGAAGAGATAAATGCCTGACACTCATCTTCCACTCTGTACATGATATCAGCTATGCTGTAAGTTTGGGCTCCTGCTTAACTCTCCGTGCCTCCAGCATTTTGCACCCAGATGGGGCCTTGGTTATGTGTGTACAGTTTGCCACCTTCATAGTTTTACAGAGTTGGAGGCAACCAGAGGGTCACCTGCTCTGACCTCATGCAGAACACAAGCCACTTAAATTTGGCTGAAACGTCTGAGTTAAGACCAAGGACTTCCATTAGGCCAAAGCTTTTCAGTCCTCACTGGGGTTGCCAAGAGCAGAATTTGACCCTGTGTCTATGAAAATCCAGTTAGACCATTAAGAGTCTTACAAATTATTATTTACTTATTAACATAGTACTGAGGCTTGAATGAGAACAGAAACATTTCCCAGAGACAGGGAGCTAATTCCCATGATCCCTTGCGGCATCACGGCCCCAGTGTCCTAGAGAAGGAAGGGAAAGAAGCCTGTTTGGGTCCCCTCAGAGTTCTTGCTGTTATTGGTCTGGTATGGGGATGTCTCCTCTCCTTGCTGCTTCCCTGTGGAAGGGGCTGGTCTCATCCATAACATTCCCAGTAAAGAATTTAATCCCCAAGGAACAGACATTCCCTCTTCCCACTCCCACTGCAATTCATTGCTCAGCTAGAATGCGCTGACCCGTCTTTGTTACACCAGTTGTTTCTGATGCTGCCCACACTGTATCTGTCCTGCCAACGATGGAGTTGTATGGCACCTCAGAGTTATGTGGCTCTCCAGGCTCACCGCATAATCCTCTCCCATTCTTTCACTTGACATCACACGCCCTCAGCACGGTGGGTTGTTTACAGAGGGTTTCCAGATTCTTCTCCCTCCTTGCAAGATTTACCGATGGAGAATCTAACCCAGTAATTCCTTTCTTTCTTTTTTTAAGTAGCTGTTTTCTTTGTTTTCCCCAAACTGGCTGGTAAATTACATGATTATTCCTGGCCAAAGGAGCAATAAAACTAAATTGCTTGTAGCCGTCCATTGGTTGTAGAACCCATATATAATTCGGTCCACTTTAATTCCCAAATGGGCATCTTAATCGGTGGGCATTTGTCATAACTTCAGTACACAGTCCAGTCTCTGATGAATACCTTCTACAATTTATTGTATGAATACACTTTGATAGTATTCTGGGAAACTTGTCTGGCCCATGATTTTGTTATGTGGAATACATTCCTTTTTATTGTGAACCCTGTTATCTGTATATGTGTGGGACAGGTCTCCAGTACATATGACGTAAAATGCACAAAAATAGCATTTTATTTTTTTTCTTTAAACAAAACTAGCTTAAATATACTGGCTACACAAGGAAACAAATTTTCCAAATGTTTTGCATTGGAAACTAACTGATTTATTAAACAAACAAGTATCATTTGTGGTTACTGAATTGAACTAATTATTTCCAGTCACAGTGTTCTTTTGAGATTTGTAGAACTAAGTTTCTCTTCCTGGAATGGAAGAGGAAAACAAGCTTTCCTGCTTTTTCAACTCCCAGTTGATTTCTTAGCTTTGAAGGAACTAGTTATTGAACTTACCTACTTGAATAAACTGAAATACAGAAAATATTCTTTCTGCACTTGCAGAAAAGGCTACTGGTATGAAAAGCTGGATTAGAATTCAACAGACTCTGATTCCAGGTGCTTAGCCTGTGACTTCCAGTAGTTCTGTGCTTTGACTTTCTTTAAAATTGGGTAATAAGCATTATTGCTTAATATTGGGGCTTTTTTGTGTTTGAGTGCGATTCACACAAGTTGCATTATTTCAAACTTAATTTTAAATAGGCTTATTTTTTAAAAAAGTATTTAATTTAATAAAAACATTTTTTTATATCCATCCTACATCAAACTCTTGAGTAGGTGACTAAAGCAGAACAAAGTTAATCTAAAATTCTGGCCCCTGGTGTGGGTATTGAACAGTTGAATCGTTACTCACTTCCTAAAGTAGTTGCAGGTCTAGGGCTGAGAGTTTTAAAAGAATGGCTCTTTGGAACTGGGAGCTATCTCCATAGCCTTAAATGTGTCTGAGCAGTACGAATGAATCAGCTATTATGCAGTCTTTATTTAACAAAAAAGACTTTTGGGAGAAGACTAGAAAATATGTTTCCTGTTATAAACATCTGGCCTTAAATGAGTCCCAGCTAGATGGTATCTCATCAGATATATCAGTAAGATAACCTCTCAGTTTGTTACATGTAAGTTCGGACTGAATGAAGCATGTTTAGAATATAGCAGTCTTGATCCCTGCTTCTGCCAAGGTTTTTCCCATGAAAGCATTTATTTCACAGGAAAGATAAGGAAACTAAACAATTTGTACTTCATGCATGTAGTCTTAAAATGAAGCCATGAGGCTGCTGGGTGTTTTTTAAGTGTTTAATCTCTAAACCTGGATGGCATCTCTGGGATTAATATTAGATGTTCTTTAGCTATATTTAACCCTTTAACTCTGGTACAGATGTGAACAGCTATTACTATATTTGTAATGTCTGAGAAGATTTTGGGATTTTTTTCCTCCTTGCCTAACAAAACAAAATCAAACTCCATTTCAGCAAAGTGAGACTTTCTACCACACAATCTACAAAACTCCCTTCTCTCTTCCTCAGTACATCTTGAATATACACTTCCAATGCAGATGCTGCTGCTGACAATAAGCAGCCCTATTGACTTCTGCAATAAGAACTACTTTCATGAGTAAGGGTTTCAAGATGGGGATTTAAATTAATAATCCACTTCCATCTTTGGTTTATAAAATGCTAACTTTTACAGGCTAATAAGGGGTACTCATGAGTTAGCTTTATATGCTCTTTCAACTTCTGAATTGTTATGAGCTGGTTTAAACCTTTTGTATTGAGTTAAAAACCTCCTCCAAACTGATGTGTGAACTTAAGTGATGTCCTTCACTTAAGGATCTGTCCAGAAATTAGCACCATCTGGGGGAGTGGCTTCCATTGGATATTGTGACCAGGTGTTGGGGTGGTGCGGGAGAAGAAGGGGAGAGAGGAGACACCAAACTCAACACAGAACTGGGAGAAAGGCAGAGGCAGGAAATCCAGACAGTTCCCATTTAGCAAGGTGTGAGCCTGGGAAAAAGCTGGAGAGAGAGCTTTAGGGTCTGTTGGCTAAAGAGGATTGGGGGTGGTAAGCTAAGAAACTGCTCCTTTTGTTCTTGGGTGGTCCTGCAGTTGGAGAAATAGGGAATGTACGTAGCCCTGCAAACAAACAAGATTGTCTCGGAGAAATACCTGCCTGTCACTGGTTTCTCCTGCTCACAGGAATATCCTCAGGGCCCCAGACTTTGACCAATGTCTCTGCTCAAAAGAGAGCAAAACATTTAATTTCATTCCACTTACCAAGCATTATTAAAATGACATTTCTAGTTTCAGTTAAGAAATTAAAAGTGAACTCAACTCCAGCATTGCATTCACCTTGCATTTAAATCCAGATGATGAACCAAAATATTCCGTCTTCATCCCATACTATAAAACATAGGCACAAGTTATTGACTGAAGTTGAAAACTCCTTCCGTATGCATTTTACCCCGTGAGAGAGAATTTCAGGTGTAAATGGAACAAACCAAAAGAAACCAGCACACAACATATGATGGGAAACGACTCAGACTCAGTCTCAGTCTCAGTCTCAGACTCAGACTCAGACTCATCCATTTCCAAGAGTGATGATTCCATTATCCGTGTAAGCTTTGACAGTGTAAATTGGAAAGGAAGATATGTTCTGTGGAGTAATTCATGACTCCTTCTTTCAGTGGTTCTCAAACTGGGGGTCGCAACCCCCAGGGGGGTCATGGGCCTATTCCAGGGGGGTCGCGAGCTGCCGACGCCTTCAGCAGCATTTCAACAGAAGCTCCAAACGTGCGAGTGAGTCCACCGAAAAGCCACTGAAGTGCAAGCTTCCATTATCGGTGGCATTTCGGTGGACACAGAGACGAACGCTGCGTGTCTGCCGAAATGCCGCCGAAACCAGAAGAGTTCAGTTCGGCGGACATACCCGGGGTGTGAGAGGACACGGCAGAGCAAAAAGTGGTCACAGAACCGACAAGTTTGAGAACCACTGATATACATGAACGTGAAGATGACCCTCTTCAGAGTTCTCTCTTTTCCTGCTACTGATTTTGCAGTCCCTGTTTAGAAAGTAAGAGTCTCTGCGAGGTTTGGAACCTGTTCAGTCTGATCCACTTGGTGCCAGCTCAATTCTAGGCACAGAAATCGCAATGTTAGGGTGGCAGAATTTGATTTCCTACCAAGTACTTTGTCCCTTAGAATCATTGGGGACATTGGGGTTTGTCCTTTTTGTTTTTCCCTTTTTCTCCTTCCTTTCTCTTTTTCCTCTTGCTTCTTTTTTTCCCTTTTTTTCTGCTTCCATCCCTCCACCAAAGAGGTACGTGTGTGTCTGGGGAGGAGGGTTGTTGTCATTGTGGGAGGCCCTCACAAAGAGGTGGGTCTGGAGTAGTGCTGTGAGAGTGACCCCCTCCAGCGGTGACCTGGTGCATCCTTCGGGACCTCTGATGAGACCCCTCAGCGCCCATCAGTCAGAGTCTCCATGCTGATTGACCAAGCAGGGAGCTATTGACAGGAAGGACTCTGGTCCTTTTGTTCTCTTTGTACACCTTGCATGTAAGTCATAACCAATCAGGTATTTGATTAATATTGCTGCTTTTCTCCAATAATTGTCTCTGAACAGTTGATTATTCTAATGTTCTAGTTTTTCTAAAATAGTTGCTGAATAATGACTAGGAACAATTGTTGGTCTGTAGCTCATTTGAGAGCACTTTATTCTGATCAGTCAGTGTATCCAAAAAGGCTGGCCGGGGTGGGGGGGTGGGACAGGACATCAGCCTTGCAGGGGAGGGGTGGATGTGTCAGTGACATCACAAAGGCCTTTTGCAGGACCTCAGCCTATTGGGCAAAAGTGTTTGGGAGGTGGTGACCTCACAGAGAGACCCTGACATCAGCCAGGCAGGACAGAGTTGCAGAGCAGGGGCAGCCTCAGAGACCCCCATAGCTTTGCTGCATCAAGTCTCCTTCTCAAGGTCTCTCCTTGCGGACTGAGTGAGAATTAGGATTCATATGCATCAATGGTTCTCAAACTGGAGGTTGCAACCCCTCTGGGGGTTGAGGCCGGTTCCAGGGGCATTGCGAGCTGCTGACGCCTTTGGCGGCATTTCGGCGGAAGCTCCAAACATGCGAGGGAGTCTGCCGAAAAGCCGCCGAAGTGCAAGCTTCTGCTATCGGCGGCATTTCGTCGGACACAGAGACGAACGCTGCATATCTGCCAAAATGCCGCCAAAACCAGAAGAGTCCAATTTGGCGGACATACTCAGGGTGCGAGAGGACACGGCGGAACAAAAAGGGGTCACCGAACCAACAAGTGTGAGAACCACTGGTCTACTTCCTCTTTCTTGTGGTTGCCATGTCCTGGATTGTGTTGTGTGACAGCCTTCTTCGTTGGGGAGAAATCTGTGTTCATCCTACGGGCAATTGGACCCCTGAGAATGTCACCAAGAATGCTCATAGAGTCCCATATCACACCGAGTTTGTTCTCATCAGCTATATGAACCTCAGTCATCAGGGAAATAGATTATTAGAATACCAAGGCCTGAAAACATTAAGCATTCCCTGACTGGAGATCTACCAGGGGTTGTGCAGTCAGAATACCAAGTGGCTAGGAAAAAGAGATCCACTCACACTACAAGGAAGGGAGGTTAGGAGCTCAATCGTGGAAGGTACCGAACAATCTGACACTGATACAACAAAATACTCAAGCACATGCATCACTTCAAGCAGGTAAATGGTTTGCCATTACTTGGGCAACTTCTGTTAACTTCAGTGGGAATTTGAGTAAGGACTGAGTGAAAACATCAGGATGTTGTTCAGTTGGAATCTTGCTTGGGTGAAAATGAAGTAAGGCCTTCAGGATTTGTCCATGTATGTAATAGCTCTTGGTACATATAGGGTGAAGTCCTGGCTGTGTTGTTGTCAATGGCAAACCTCTGAAACCTAGAAAGTGAACGGACTATGTTCCAAGTAGCCTTGTGATCATTTGTCTCGCGTACTGAAGTAAAAATAGGATATTGCCCAAACAGCTGGTATCTTGACACAGTGATTTTTATTGCCTGGTATTTAAAATTTGATTAAAATACCTGGATTAAAATACCTTGGATTGAATCTCTTGTTTTGGGATGCATTCTCTCCACACGCTGCTATCCTGGCTAAAATTACACAGATTCAGTTCTTGTACTCATTATTATACTACAATTATTAGACTATTATACTACAAGTGACAGCAGATTGTGTTTTGTTTTGTTTTTCAAGCTGTGAAACATGGTATAGAGGACATCTTTCCATGTGCGGAATACATATTTCTGTTTCTGCAGATGCATCCACATACTTGCAAAAGCTGCCAACAATTGATCATACAGAAAATACTTCATAACTAAGCGCTGTGGTGAATACAAATGTTGGAACTCCCCAGATATCTTAACATGAATTGATTATTTTCACTGGCTCACAGAAAGCTTTTAGATGCTGAAGGACCGCTGCTGTCTCTGTCCTCTTCTGATGACCTCTAACTAATGGAAAGTGAGTTGTGTAATAAGATGACCATGCTGAACATATACAAGTTTTACTAGAGCTACCTGCTCAGTGACCCAGGCAGCCAGGTCTAGTGGTTAACATTAGGATAGAGGGCTGGATCCCCATGCCAGCCAGGGGTCAGAAACCTTGAGTCAGGGAACCAGGATATCGTTGTCATGAGAAAAGAGCAGGTAGCGCTTGGTGAACAGGCCAAAACTGGATGGTGCCCAGTTACACAGACTTCCAGTTCCTCCCTCTGGCTTAAGTAGGGGGAGTGAGCCAATCAGGAGCTCTGTTTCACCAGTTGAGGCCCAGAAATTACATAGTCTATCTGAGCTGGACTTCCAGCTGCCAGGAAGCCATCAAGTGGAGGGCTGGAGGATGCTGACTCTCAGGAATCCTTTGGCCTTGGGCTTGAAACCCATGGGTCATGATCCTCAGAGCCTAAGTACTTTGGGTTAAATTTTAGAGAGCAATTCAATTAGACTACATTAATCTTTAAAAAAGATTACATTTTTTGAAAACAGCATCCTTGTTTGCTGTGTATTACCTGTTTTCAGAACATTAATATATTGAAATAATGGGTTAAATCTGAACCTTTCTGCAGATCTATAGCTAATTACTTTCATGATCTTCTATATATAACGTGGATATCAGCACCCACTGCAGTTTAGTCACTGGGAGAGCAGTTCCCATCTTAGAGCTAGTTGGAAGAAGTGGGAATGGAGGGGATATCAGTAATTTGGTTAAGTCTTCTTGAAATTGATACTTGGATGAATTTTTGTCAAACTTCTGCCCCGTTATATAGCGAGGTGAAGACCTTAAAGGCAAGACATTAACTTTTTGGGAATATTTTGACCAGCCCTAGTTGTCTTTTTTGATAGAGGGCTAGAAAAACAAGCCTTATACCTGGCATGTGATCTGTCCTATAAGTTCTAGGAGACTATAAGAGTGATCCTGGTTCATCCAGAGGTTAACAGTGCTTGACAAGCGTCCTGTTCCTGGTAGGATTTCATATGTCATTCTTGTAGTGCTTGTGAAATATCTTCGTTGTCAGTCATCCACGAACTTGCTGTGAGTTGTGTTGTGATTAGGGTGACCAGACAGCAAATTTGAAAAATCGAGATTGTGATGTTTAGGAGCCTATATAAGAAAAAGACCCAAAAATCAGGACTGTGCCCTATAAAATCTGGATATCCGGTCACCCTAGTTGTGATGGGCCCTGGATGCTCCCTATGAAGTCAGGAGGAGTTGCGTGCACACTAATAGTACAGAATGTTGTCTGGGCACGTATGGTGAACACGTGCCAGATACACAAACCACCACTCCATCTTCTTCGGTGTTAGGTGTTCATGTTACTTGTTTCACATTCAGGGGATTGTGGCTAGGTACCTGAAATATGGTTTACTTTCCAACTTTAACCCTATTGCAGGGCTCCAGTCTAATTAGTTGAGTTCATTTCCTTGCATCCTTGCTGCAATGGACACGTTAAGAGTGTCTTCAGCTAACACACAATTTTTGAGCGTAAATCCTCCCCAACCTCTTTTGTTTTGTCTATATCTTCCCCAACCCCTCCACTGCTCAAGGCTTGGGAAGCTTTTACATTATCGTTTTCAGAGATAACTGAAGGAACAAAAGAACCTATTTCCTGTAGCAGATCATTCCAGGCATGTAGGGGTTAATATCAAAGCAGTGCTGCGACAAGAAAAGTTGCTTGGGACACCATCTGCTGCCGATCGTTTCCCTGGAGCAAAAAGTAAGGGCTGTGCACCATGCTCTGAAAGCAAAAAGTCTCTTGTGGGTCTGGAAAGCCCACAAGGGGACAGAGGTTTTCCAGCAGTGAGCCTTCCACAGAAATTGCCCCACCTCCCAGCCCCTGCAGAGCTAATTAGTCAAGTCTCATTTAAATTCATCCTGCCAGTGTATAGACTTACACTGCATTATTAATCATGTGTATATCCCAGTTTGTTAGACTCTCAGATGGGCCCTGCTCTAATCTGTGTATCAGAGGATGCTAATTGACCTGCTGCTATGAAAAGTACACCACAAAACATCACCAGCCTTAATTACCAACATGAGGAGCGGTGGGGTTCTAATTAACTTGCCAAGAACTCTCGCTTTGAAACGTATTTCAGAGTTTCTTCTAGCCACAAACACCTGTGCAGTTTCTGTGCAATGGATGCACAGTTATTATCTTCCATTTATCATCACAGTCTGTTGGATACCAGTGTCTTTCCGTATGCATTGTAGTGCCTTTGGATCCAGAGCTACTTCATGTCTGAGTCAAGGAGAAACAGGGATATTTTTTCTTCTAATTTTAAGGCTGCATTGTAGGACAGAGTGTGGTTTCTTATGACCTGTCCAGACAGGACTTTCCAAGACCCAGGTAGTCACACACAGGTAATCCTTCTTGCAGAGCCCACACTTCTGTGTGCAGCTGTCTGATTTGCTTGCTCACATGTAGGCTGTGCATATTGAGTTACATCTGCTAGCAGTACTAGAGACAGAGCAAGAGAGGGCCGCAGCTCAGACATTCAAAGGAGGAAAAGCCCTTAGCTAAAGGCCTAAAGCATGGAAAGCTGCCTGTTTTTGACATGCAGCGCTGATTGGGGCGGTATACAGTGTGTGTCCTCGCCGGGCTGGTCAATGAGGGGGTGCAAATCCTCCTTTATTTAAAGTTTATTGGGAGGAGGCAAGAAAACTGGCCTCTCCCCTCCTTACAGATTCTTGTAGCTCTCAGCCATTGATGAATGGGTCTCCAGATGTGGCTCATTTGTGCCAGGTGATCAGGAACCTGATGGGTGCTGCTAAGAAGAAGAAGAGTTTGGGGATGGTTTTGCATCCTGTAGTGCCTGTGTTCCCTGAACCCCAGCAACTTAGATGGGCCTTACCAGAAAAGGGAGCGGCTTATTTTCTCTGAGTCTCTGCATGGAGACACCTGGGAACTGCACAGCTCCCATCTCAACAGAGTGCCGCTGTCCAGTTTCTTGGAAGCCTTTGGTGCTGGATGGGCAAAGAGTCAGCTAAATAAATGCTCACCAAGGTCTTGTAACCTGCTACGTAAGTGAAGGTTCATGTTGCAGCATCACAGTACGGTCATTCAGCCGCTCCCAGTACCGCTAGCATTCCTGCTAAAGATTAGATCTTACAGTCTATAAACCGGGGTGAAATTTATCGTTGGTTTCTATATGTGGGGCTACTCCAGGGATGGATTGGGGTGTACAGGCTGAGTGGTCAAAGGAGCCTAAGGGAGCTAAGGCATCTTTTAAAGCCCAGCTCGAAGGTATAACATGTCCCATCCCAAAAGCGATCCTACTGTTTGTATGGTGTCTACTACAATGGAGTCCTGACCCATGAGTGGGCCTTTTAGGCACTACTAGTAAATGTATAGTGCCTAGCGCAATGTGGTCCTATTCCGTGAGTGGGGCTCCCAGGTGCTACTAGAGTAGAAATAATAATCATAAATAACCATACCCTGCTCTACCGTTCAGACGTAAATGGCCTATATTTCTAGATGTTTGTGAAATTTCCTCATTCTACTTCTGAATGGGTTTGATTCACCATCTGTACTTTTTAATACTCATTGCTAAATTTGGCATAAATATACCCATTTAAACTGTGTAATTAAAGAGACTTACAATAGAGAGTAATATACAGCCTAAACAGCATTATTTAAAAATGCAATTATACATTTAAAAGTGATCATTCATTATTAACAAAATACATATTAGCGGAACTTGGGATATATACAGACATCATTCAGGCAAGGGATTGATGTCATTTTTTGAATTAAATTCATGTCCGTGCGAGCTTTAGATTAACACACCAATAGATGTGGAGGCTGTTGGGGAGACAATGAGTAAAAACCCCTAAATTATTAATTATGGCTGAACAAGGAGCATGTGTTGTAATTTGTATTGTTTTCAGGAAATAGATGCAGGCTGCTGGAAAATGGAGGTGACACATTGTAGTGGTGCAAAATGAAATTATCTGCATTTTAGAAAGCTGGATAAGAGTTAGTTTTGCTGTTTTGTTTCAGCAAATCTTTACATATTTCACTTGTGCACTTCCTTAGCGTTTTGTGTGGCTGCATGCATACGTACAAAACAATAAGCTAGTTGCACATCGTCTCCTATTATTGAGAATATTGGATCTACCCCATTTTTTTCTCTTAAAAATAATGATCTTCAGAGTTCAGTGCATTAGTTGTCCAAGATGTGGAGTGAACATCTGCGAATAGTACAATATTAAGTGTTATGTAGATAATATGTGTGCCCAAGGTGCAAAGAAATACATACTTATGTACTGAATTGATGTTCAATGCCTTTTAATATGCTCTTGCAACTTGCCTTCCCCTTCTAAAATATGTGTATTAAATCATGCAGGTGTTTTCATCAGAAATGAACACAGGCAAAATACTAAACTCAGTGGGTTCCACGAGATGATGCATGCAGAATCAGATAATTAAACTGGATGTTGGGCTCTCCGGCTTTAGAGAGAAAGTTTTGTTTTTCTCATTGATTCTACCATCTTCAACCAGAAGTAAAGCAGCAGGTATATACCAAGTTACATAAACTGACTAGCCCTCTCACAGATTCTGTGTGTATTTGATAAGAAGTGATTACATTTTATGGGCCGTATTCTCAGCTAGTGTAGATCAGCGTGTCCACGGTAAGTAGAACTCTGCTGGCTTGCCCCAGTTGAGGAGCTGGCCTAGTATGTTCTAATTAGCAAGCAGACTTTTGGGAAGAAAGATGGGACAACTACAAAAGACTCATTGAAAGATTTTTGTTCCAATTATTATAAAAAAGAAAGTTGGCCTTTACTACTTCCACCATCCTCATTCTCGGAGATATAAACTAGATGGCCACGTGTAATATCTGGAAAGTTCTGGTTGTCCTAAGCATGGCCCTTTATTGAAATTACTTCTCCATACTGCAGATGTATCTTCAGTACCTATGATATAGCACAAGTCAAGAAGGGAACACTCTGTTGTTAGCACTGGCTGAAGCCAGCTCATCGGTTCCCAATTTAGTATCTTGTCTTTTGACCACGTTTAGACCTTTCCACATGGACATGGTTTTACTTCAATATAAAATACATTTCCTTTGCCTGGATGTGTCATCTACTGTGGGCTGTGGAAAAAACCCAGGATGAAGCTCGTAAGGACAAACATCGTGGGTCAGATCAATGGTTCATGTAGCTGTCACAGAGTTCCCGGGCAATGCTCTACAACTGCTCCATACAAAGCCAGCCAGGACTCTGGGGAAGCCTTCTCTGTCTCCCTGAGACTACAGTCTTCAGGGCAAGAACTTCCACGGCTTCCACCTTCCTGGGTCCGACCTCGGAGCATTCAGATCTCCTGCCCCACCGTGCGCTTCCTGCAGTGAGCCCGCACAGGCGGAGCTCCTGGGGAAGCCAGAGGGTCCTGCACCCCAACTCTGTAGTCAGATGTCACTCTCAGCCAGTCAGTAAAAGAGAGGTTTATTAGTCAACAGGATCATAGTCCAAAACAGTCACCCAGTTTTGTAAGATACCTTTGTAACTCTTCACAGTGAGCGTTGGACTTAACTTCTTGGAGGTCTCACTTGCACACATCCTTGAAACACAATTTTGGGGTCTTTTTCCAGATGCTAATTTGCCATAGAGGATATCCTTTGGGATGTGCCCATTGTTCATTTGGCACACGTGCCCAAGCCAGCAGAGGCGTCTGTTTGAGGAGTATTTGGATGCTGGACGTAAAGGCTCATTTGAGCACCTCAGTGCTGGTGACTCCGGGCCTCCAGGAGACTCCAAAGGTTCGACAAAGGCAACGCATAGGAAAGCTCTTTTCCTGATGAGGGTATAAGGTCCACATCTCACTCCCATACAAAAGTGTGCTGATAACATATGCACGATACACACAGATCTTTGTGTGTTCTGTCAGTTTGTTGTTTTGCCACAGCCTCTTGTTCAGTCTCGACATTGTTGTGGTGACATTTCCAGTGCGGATGTTGAGTTGCCGGGTATAAAAGCTAAGATTACTGTTCTGCATCCGACGAAGTGGGTATTAGCCCACGAAAGCTTATGCTCTAATACTTTAGTTAGTCTTTCAGGTGCCACAGGACTCTTTGTCTGTTCTGTAATTGCAATCCAAGCACTGCCAGCCCTTCTTGGGGTGTGGACAGCCCAAGTCATTGCAAGGAGAGGTAACGTACCCATCCCACTACCAGTGGATCTGCCCAGTGGAGCTGGTCAACATTTATGAAGCAGAAAACCTTCCTGAGGAAAAATGGTATTTTGTTACAATGATGTTTCCCACAAAAGATTTCCCTTTCTGTCTAAAACTTAGAGGATATTTTAAAACAAATGTTTTGTTTCATATCAAATGGAAGCTTCCATTTAGGTTTTTGAAAACTGAAACGTTTTCAAGCTTCATCCCCCCACGCTCCCCACTCCTGCAATTCAGGGCAATAAACTGAATAATGTCCCATAGAGTTGCAGGTCACTTTTGTCAACTCTTTCTTTTTCTTTTGCAGACTTCTGCAGCTTAGGACAGGTCACCAAGTGGTAGTTAGTATTCCATTTTTTCCCCTTGTACCACTGGATAACTTGTACATAACATCTCAGATGGGATTGGACAAGGGCAGCTGACTCCTCGTGCTGGCATGAACAGCAGGGCTTCATTGCTATTTTTAACACACTAGCTCAGTTAGAGCCAGCACAGGAACGTCTCCTCGAGTTGGACACTGCCTCCCTGTTCCACTGTAGTTGTACCCTTTGGGTTAGTGCAGTGACCAGCATAATGGGACCCTGATCTCATTTAGGGCCTATAGATGCTATCATAACACAAACAGTAGAGCACCTTCTCCTCTTTGCTAAACTGTCCACACTCTGAGGAGGCTGAAGAAACGTCTGGGAAGTCCAGCTGGTGGGCATGCATTTGGATGGGGTTAGGCAGCCCAAATCTTGAAGTGAGTTGGTTGCTTTGGCCTCGCCAACAGTGCTCTGACATAAATACACTCCAGGCTTTAAAAGCTTTCAAAATAGAAGTTAAAGTTTTGCCATCTTACGCTCATTCCTTGCTTCTTGGAGAGAGATTGATCCCCTGTGTTTGTTAGCACTGCAGTGCCCGGTGTCTGAGGTGGGGGGCATGATTAATGGTGGTCCCCTTTGAACTATCCCTGCAGGACTGTTTAAAGCAGATAATCTGAATGACAGGATTCCTCGCTGGCAGTTTGTGCTCAGAACTTTAGTATCCTCTCCTCTTTAATCAGAATTAATCAGCCCACTCTGGACTGGTGTGACCCATCTGTTATCTTGAAGGAAAAAACCAGACATCTGGACCAGTTCTGATTGTTCTCATGATGGTCTAAATCTGGAGTGCAAGGAGATATTGTGGTAAAACCAGAGTTCAGAGTAGGCCCTTTGTTTTCATTCTTACTGCCTTAGAAATGTTGCTGAATGGTAGGCCCATGAGATGACCTGGGGGTAGTGGGGGAGGAGTTGTGTGTGTCTGGGAAGTAAAGAGGCTGGGAGTGGGGGGGAGATATCCTCTCAAAAATGTTAATACCAGATTTTTGGTGCAGAGAAGTCTCAGGTCTAAAGCTCTGTAGGTTCAGGAGTTCAACAGCAAATGTGATAGTGAGGGAGGTGTCAGTTTGCTGTCATGTGAAATAGCTTTGCAAGCCTGGAGCCTGCGTAGCACAGTTCTAAAATCATAAATGCATAAACTAAACCCCCCTCAACTTGAACACTCGCCCTTAGGTTAGACAGTCTTGTACACTAACACATCGAACTCCCTCTCCCAAAGCTAGAGAGTAGAGACTTGAACCATACCTCCTGTGGGTTGTTTGATGCATGAAGACCTCTCGGTTATAACAATTTCCTGACATCTAGAAGTAGAAGTTAGCGGACTTGGCTTTCAGAATAGCTGGTGATCAGATTTAAATTCCTGACAACGTTGCTAAAGAATGAACTGTATACAGATATTACAGCAGTGCCTCATATCCTGTCCCCACACCTGGTGTATGGACCCTTGCAATCTCTGGCAACCGAGGGCAAGAACCTTCCCCTCCCCTCTCAAATTACCTCTGCGCGAGAGAGAGGTGAGAGAGGTGAAACTGCTGCTGACTGCAGGGGTGTTCGAAGTAACCCAAAGATGACTGGACCTGGGAGCTGTCCCCTGGGCCCCTGGCGTTGCTCACTGGAGCAGCTCCTCTAGGCTGTGCAGAAAGGAAGGGCCTTTTTTGCAGCCCTGCAACTTTTAGCTCTGGAGCTTAGCAACTCATGCATTGCCAGAGTGGATCAGACCAAAGATCCATCTTGCCCAGTCTCTGACTGTGGAGCACCAGCTGCTTCAGAGGGAAGTGTGTCACTCGAGAGGTAAGTGGCAAAACTGGGAAGAGAACTCAGGTCTCTTGGCTCTCCAGCTAATCTCCTGCCATTCTGGTTTGTTAGGTCACTACAGTCCCCTTCCTTGTGCTGCTTTTTGGCCCTGTACAAAGGACAGGCCTTTTGCTGGGCAAGGAAAGACTTTGGGACCAGAGGAGCCCTGGCTATCTTCAGCTCTGTTGGGCAGGCGGTACTGAGCATGCGTGTCAGGAGCATCCCTGCTTCCCAGCAGGAATCCCATTTATGGCTCTCCTTTGTACCAGTGAATGAGACTGTTTCCAGTAACCTCCATTGCTGGTGACTCCATTGCTGCTCTCACGGCAGAGCCGGCACAGACAGCCCAGCCCTATGGTGGCTGCAATCATTCCTCTCCCACAGGGTCTAGATTCATGCTGTCTCCTCTCCCCATCATGATGCTGCCCGGAGAGGCGGTGTAGCCCCTCTGGCTCCGTGGCCAGTCAGCTGCGCAGCTCCGCTTCTCCAGGGGCAGCGAGCCCTGCGCTAGGAGCAGGGCACCGAGCTTGCCGCATGTCTGTAGAGCAGCCGCCTCCAACTCAGTCCAGGCAAGACTGAGATGAAGCCGGTTCGAAGGAGGGACTGGCACCCGTCCTCCTCTACCATTGAAGGCATCATCACTTAGCCTGAATGTCCAAGCAGCAGCAGAGAGAAGCCTCCTCCCCACTGCCCTCTGCTCCCGGTTAGTGATCCAGCCTCAGAACTGTGCCTTTAACTCTAGCGTGGGCTGCTGGGACTAGCTGTACCCGGGCCTTAATGTGGACGCCGTGCTGAGACTCCAGCCGGTGCAGAATGCTGCAGACCTCTCCGCAGCAAGACGAGTCCCCGCAGTCCCATCGCTCTGGGGCTCCGGTCTGTCGACTGGCTTCCAGCTGCTTCCTCTGCCCCTGCAGGACCTTGCTCGCCATCTTCAAGGTCAACGGGTGCGGGGGAGGGCACCGGGCCCAGCAACATCAGCGCCCTCACCTCTCCCCATGACCCACCAAGACAGCTGCCAGCCTCTGGGTCAAACCAGATTCTAGGCCCAGGAAGAAGTGATCAAGGATCCTTGGTGACAGGAATCCAGCTGTGGGGCAGGTATTTGCTGAGCAGGTCAGTCTTAACCAGGGCCTAATTCCCACAAAACACATTGTAAAAACCCTCCCTCGGGGTCTAGCTGAAGTCCCCGGAGAGCCTCCGTTGGCAGGAGGGCACTACCTGGTTCTCAGCTCCGTAGCCCTGGAGTATGATCGGTGAACTTTCCACTGGCCTTGCTGGAGCCCCTATGCCCTGAGGGTCTTCTGGAGGTTGAGCAGCGTTGTCAGAGCTAGCCCTAGCGCTCATTCACATGGCACAGATGATGTTTTTACCTCTCCGTCGAGCTGCATCCCTCGAAGACCCACCATACCCAGGGTGCAATCACAGGTTTTTCCTATTTGTAGCATGTCTCAGTCTGGCTTCCAAAGTCCTCTGTCCATTTGCAGCAGCATCATCAACTCAGTGAGAGCAGCATCAAACTGTTAGGTGTGAGCAGAGGTGTAAAACCAGAAATGCATGCTATGTCCTGCGAATCCATCCTACGTACCAGTCAGGGATATTCTCCCTCTTCTGCTGGCAGGGGCGGGGGGTGCTTTTTGCTGGAAGGAAATGCCACGCATGCAGTGCAAGATGTGTGGTGATCTGGTGGCTTTGCAAAAATGACAGCAAGTTGCCCGTGGCAACTGTTTTTTGATGGGGGGAAATGAAGTGGCCCCCATGCAAAATGTCTTGCATTTAAATGTTCTCCCTTCTGCTTTTGCTGGTGATGACAAATCGCAGCCAATCCCAAAGGCAGCCACAGAGGCTAACAGACCCCCTCACCCAACCCAAAACTATAGGAGGGAACCAATTTCACCATTTAAATCCAGGCTACCGACTTTTCCCCCACCAAAACATCTTCCACAGGTCATTATTACTAGGAACAGGTCAACAGAAGTTCCTGAAGTCCTGCGGAATTTAGTCTGTGTGTAGCCAAGCGCCTTGTCTGAAAGGTCACTGTAATAAACTGTTTCCCTTCTTAAAGTAACAGCAGTTAGCCAGGATAGGCCAAAGTAAAGCTGTGGTGTGGAGGTGCCATTATCAGTTCTCCAGTTTGTCTTCACGCTGTAGACTTGATATGGTGTGACAGTTCTGCTGATTTAGTGACTCAGGGGGCTGCAGAAGGCTATTTATAGAGAGCGATAAAGACTGAGCAGACAGGAGGGCTGGCCCAAGATCTCAGGAGTAAAGAGCAGGACCTCCTTAGCTGTGTTGGAGGTTCTCAATCAGAACGTATTGTTTGTTCGAGGTCGGAGGAATACTCTTCAGGATAGTGCTGTGAACCAGGTGTGTGGGAAATAGACTCTCCCTTTAATTCTCTTAGTTGGTGAAACCAAAGGCCTGCCTTTTCAGACATGGGCACCTAACGGTGCAGTTTGTGAATCCTGCATTGAAGTGTTCTGATCTGAAGTGCTGTCTGCTTGTGTAACGCCGATGGAGCCCAGTTGCCAGGACTGAACCTGGGATCTCTGGAGCTTAGTGCTTGAGCCTCTATTGCATGAGCTAAAAGCCACCTGACTGTCAGCTAAGGGCTTGGCTACACTTGCACCGGTAGAGCGCTCTGGGTTAAACCAGCCTTTGGAGAGTGCACTAGGTAAAGCGCTCCAGTCTGTCCACACTGACAGCTGCAAATGCTTTGAGTGTGGCCACATTTGCGGCACTTGCAGTGGCATTGGGAGTGGTGCATTATGGGCAGCTATCCCAGCGTTCAAGTGGCTGCAACATGCTTTTCAAATGAGGGGGGTGGGGTGAAGTGTGTTGTGTGTATGGGTGGGGGGAAAGAGTGGATTTTTGGAGTGCTGAGAGTGTGTCAGCACGCAATCTTGTAAGTTCAGTCCCCCGTAGCCCCTCTGCCTCTCTCTCTGTCTCACTCACTCTGTAAACCCGCCAACCTGAAGCAGATTCTCACTAGCAACTATACGCCGCACCGTAGTAACTCTAATTCAGGAACCAATCCATCCAACAAACCTCGATTCCAGCTCTGCCCACATATCTACACCAGCAACACTATCACTGGTTCATTCACCTGCACATCTACGCTGTCATGTGCCAGCAATGCCCCTCTGCTATGTACATCGGCCAAACTGGACAATCCCTACGTAAAAGGATAAATGGACACAAATCAGATATTAGGAATGGCAATATACAAAAGCCTGTAGGAGAACACTTCAACCTTCCTGGACATACAGTAGCAGACCTAAAGACAGCCATCTTGCAGCAAAAAAACGTCAAGGCCAGACTTCAAAGAGAAACTGCTGAGCTCCAGTTCATCTGCAAATTCGACACCATCAGGTCTGTGAATGGCTCGCCAATTACAAAAGCAGTTTCTCCTCTCTGGGTGTTCACACTTTCAGATCAGCTGCTGGAAGTAGGCCTCAACCTCCCTATTTGAATTTACCATGCTATCTTGCCTGCATATATATACCTGCCTCTGGAGCTTTCCATAACATTCATCTGATGAAGGGGGTCTTTGCCCATGAAAGCTTATGCTCCAAAATATCTGTTATTCTATAAGGTACTACAAGACTCTTTGTCACTCTGTAAATGTTTGCTTTTCCCTGTTGCAGATAAGCAGCTGCTGTCTGAAACAGAGCTCTGGAAAGGCACTTCCACATTCCTACAGCATTTCACAACAAAGGGAAGAGAGGCCACTTGTCTTAGGGGGATTATGGGGCATTTCCGGAAGTAAATTAGAGCATAGTAACATTACTTCTCATTTACACTGGAATTGCAGCGTCTCACCCAATACACAACAGCTGTTAATCCTCTCGGAGAGGTGGAGTACCAGGAGCGCTCCAGCCAGGGAGTCAGAGCGCTCTACGTTCCTTGCCAATGTGGACGGGGAGTAAGGTACAGCGCTCTGGGAGGCTTTATTGCACTATAAAGTGCCAGTGTAGCCAAGCTCTAAGACTATAGCGCAGGCTCATTAATTTCTCTCTCTAAGGGTTTGGCTACTCTTGCAAGTTAGAGCACACTAAAGCTGTCCTGTGCGCTCTAAACTCACTCCCTGTCCACACTGGCAAGGCAAGTAGAGTGCTCTGATGCTGCAGCTAGAGCGCTCCTGGTAGTCGACCTCCATGAGAAGCATAAGTCTTGTTGCGTCTCGGCTGAGACGCTCCAGCGTCAGTGTGAACGAGGTGCTGCATTACTGAGCTCTGATTGACGTCCAGAAACGTCCCGTAATTCCCTGAAGTGAAGAGGCCACTCTTGTCATTGTTTGGAATCGGCCACAGGAATGCGGATAGGCCCTTTCAAATCTCTGTTTCTGACAGCCGACATGCTTATCTGCTCTGGGACAAAGCAGCCATTACTGAGGAATGCTGCTTGCTTTAAGTGAGTGAGAGAGAAGCGAAAGGGACGGGGGGAGGGGGGGTCTGAACTTACATGATAGCATCCTGACACACTCTCAGCACCCCAAATACCCATTCTCTCTCCCCCCACATGCACGCAACACATTCTGTCACACTCCACCCCATCCCCCGCATTTGAAAAGCACATTGCAGCCACTTGAATGCTGGGAGAGCTGCCCATAATGCACCACTCCCAAGGCCTTTCAAGTGCTGCAAATGTAGCCACACCAGTGTGGTTGCAGCTGACAGTGTGGCCAGACTGCGATGCTTTCCCTGCTGCGCTCTTCAAATGCTGGTTTAACTCAAAGCGCACTACAGCTGCAAGTGTAGCGATGCCCTAAGTGCTCTCGGTGCCACTAGATGGGACAGAGCATCACACCCAGGAGTTGTGTGGGTTACACTTGCTGCTCCTAATAGTGCCTCTTAATGGTGCAGACTCTTAATAGTGATGGTAACAAACCATTGGAACAGCTTTCCAAGGGAAGCAGTAAATTCTCCATCCCTGGAAATCTTTAAATCAAGAAACTCTCTAGTTCGCCCACACGTCATGGGCTTGATGTCCCTGAATGAGGTTCTCTGGCCTGTTATGTAGGATGTCCAGGCTAGGACCAGATAAGAAAGCTATGAGTTCTGGGTGCTTGGCCTGGGACTTAAGGGGTCAAGTTTCAGACTGCTGCTGTGGACAAAGGGCCAGGTTTTTACAGGTTTCTGGGCCCCTGACTCCCACTGACTTCAAATATCTTTAAAAATCTGGCCTGAAATCCATTCTCTGTTGGTCATACCTCTACAGTTAGTGTATGGCAGAGATTAAAATAGACTGGCCAAGGAAATTGATGCTCACAAAAATGAAGCAGCCTGTTACCTGAGGCAGATGTTGTGAATGGGATTGATCCTGTGTACTGCAAATGTTCGCACAGATTGTAAATGCACGTTGCTTAACGTTGCACTATCTGGTATTTCAGCAATACTCAGCGGTGTCTCTGTTTTAGTAAACACTACAGGCCATAGCCTACCTCAGCTTCATTGCAGAACTGCTCCTCACTTTTCTCATTGGGCAGTTATGCTTAAACACTAATGGCACAACTTGTGGCCTATGATGTTTAGTCATATTAAAGTTGCATTGGCCTGAAATGACAAGTTCACAATAGTTTTCTTTTTAAGAACAAACAAATTGCTTTTGTTATAGAACCTCTACTCTGTATTATCTTTCACCAGATCCTAGCTAACGGCCTGCTTTCTACATGTAGAAAAAAGTTATCTATCTGTTCTGCAGTGTTCTCGGGGAGCTACAATATACAGAAGAAACTACAGAGATAAAAGAAGGATGGTCTTGTACTTTACAGTATCAGATCAGAAATTAGGAGATCTGGGTTCGTGCCAAATCTGCTGCTGACTCCTCTGACCTTGGTGAAGTCACTTACAATTTCACTGTGCCTCAGTTTCCCTGATCCTTTCTTCGTGCTCTATCTGAGGTGTCTGTTTTAGATAATAAGCTTGGTGTCAGGGTGTTATGATTTAAATGAAAGGCAATTGTATCACTGACTCTTAATGATGATTTAAATTAGCAAGCAGGAGTCCTTGCCTTTAAAGCTTCAATTGTAACCTTGTTTCGCATTTGTACTTTTTAGGTTGATTCCCATTCAGGTGTGCTGGAACAATTTGTAGAGTGGGGGTGCTGAGAGCTACTGAACCACACTGTAAACCCTGGATATAATGAACACCATTCAAACCAGGGGATGTGGCAGTACCTATGTTCTCACTGGTTGGCATAAACACTGAAATGTATTAATTTGCAACTAATATAGCCTTTACAATCATTTTGGTTCTATTTTTTTTTTATAACCAGATGGGTACAATATAGTGTACATTTATTTAAGCAATCATATAGCTACTTATGAGATTCTTTTTTTTAATGTACAAAAATGTACAGTTAGAAAATGGTGAATAATATATACTGCTTATTTATTAGATAATTAACTTGGTTCCTGACTTGTGTCAGGCTGCATTAGGGTGGTAACTGGAATTTTATTAAAACACAACAGCACACAAAATCGATTACTAAGCACAATAACCTTAAACGGTTTGGATATAGAAATATCTCTTATCAGAACATGGTTCACGTGTATAACTGAATGATGTATTAAACAGAAGGATTAACTAGTCCATGAGAAGATAACAAAAAGGAGAAAAACCAGTGAAGTATTGACTATGGCATCTATTTTAACATCCCTTGTGCTCTATCCCTTTAGCTGGGCAGAGGCTTTTGGAGGTAACCCTCCACCCTTCCTCTGTTTTACAGACTTTGGATGATACCAAAAATGGTAATAACTGTCCTTTTTGGGGGTGAGGGAAGAAGTCGTAGATGAGCTGCTGTTAAAGTTTGATCCCTCTTCATCTCAGGTGGCATTTGGGATTCAGCTAGGACTCGTATGGGTGGTGATATCATTTGGGTCCCCATCTCAGTACAGTCAGGACACCTCCAGATCAGAAGGACAAAGGTCTGGTGTCCCAGGAAAAGGTGGAGGTGACAGCCATGGTGGTGCAGCTCACTCTAGTTGCCTCTGCTTGTTCTTCCATATTTCCCTCCCACAAGTCTCTTTGAGCGGAACAGCCCATCTCTTCCTTATTTTGATTACCAGTTAAGCCTACTAGCTGACTTAGTGGTTTGAGCATTGGCTTGCTCAATCCAGGGTTGTGAGTTCAATCGTTGTGGGGGCTATTTAGAGATATGGGGCAAAAATGGGATTGGTCCTGTTTTGAGCAGGGGGTTGGACTAGATGATCTCCTGAGGTCCCTTCCAACTCTGAGATTCTATGAATTTCTGGGTGCGCATTTTCTCGTTCTTACTGGCTTAATTTTAACATAGTTTTGAGTTCTATCAGGAGCCCTTTATGTTTAGACTCATTCGGGGGGTTTTTGTCTCCTTTCTTAAGTTTCCAATCAACACTTGTGGTTTTTGTTGGTTATTGTGATATTTTATGAAGCTTTACATACTCTTTAAAATTGAGCTGACAATTACGGAGAATTTGTCTCAATTATTACAACAGACCTCTGGCAGGAACAAAAAATAACCTTGACATTGGGAGTGCAAATGTAAAGTTTGTGCTCCTATGGGAAAGGACTGGTAATGACAATCAATGTTGCTTGCTTACTCTTCTTTTATCTTTCATTGGTATTGATTTTTAGAGTGCAAGTCTCCTCTGAGAAGTGACTTTGTAAAAATGTCCTCCATGGGGTCAGATGCATATTGTGGCTGTTTACTTCCTGATCAAACGTGCTCATTTTACAATTCAAAACAGCCCTGCAAACTCAATGATGGATCGGAGAGTCAAGCTGGCTTCTTTCTGGCCTGTGGATCCTCACCAATAATCAAAATCCTTACAGAGCAGATTAAGCCTTCAGTTGTACATGTGCAACCCCATTACTGCCAAATTTAGCCCAGACCCACTCTGACCCCTCAGTCCCCCTCTCCACTCCTCCCCTGTCCTCATGTAAGCTATGCAGGTGTGCCACAGAGACCTAATTTGTAACAGGTAGGGCTGTGGAGTCTCCAGGTATGCAGAATTTCTACAGCTTTGATTCCCAACCCCCATGAAGCAGATACATGGCTTTTTTTAGCTGCTTCTGAGCCTGACCCAAAGCCCACTGATGTCATCAGGAGTCTTTGAATCATGCTGTTGGACATCGCATGTTCCTGCTAGCAATCCAAACTGTGGCCAATGTTATCGGGGGCCCTTGAGTACAGCTTTGAAAATCTACTTGCCTTGTTAGGCAGGTGACATCCGTGTCTGCAGAGCTTAAACTACATTTACTTGAATGCTCTTTAGCCTGTAGCTGTGCAGGGAACTGTTCGTTTTCACTGCAGCTCCTCTGAACTCCCAGGGCACAGTGAAACCGACAGGAATTCCTTTAGTTTCACTCTGCTGCAGATTGGGAGAGTTGTGAATACACTGGATCTGGGGTGGGGCGAAGGAGCAGAGAAACCCATCTGGCGCATTGAGAATCGCTGCGAGAGGCATAAAGCGTCTGAGTCACCCCCCCATTGCAACAGTCGGGATGGAGGAGAGATACTGAAATAGACACCCATATCCGGGAGACTCTTGGGCAGGGAGAGGGGGACACAGAGACAATGCCCCTTCCTACCAGCAGCTGGGCAGAATAAGGTGGGATGGGGACTTAAAATTCATCAGAGACCTACTGGCTTGAAGCTGATAAGAGCTGGAATATCCTGGCCTCAGTGGAATGAGTTGGCTTCTCACCTGGGTGTTTACCACAGACAGATGGTTCCTCTACTCTTTTTGGGTTCTTACAAGTGACTTATCAATTTTGTTGCGTTCTCCTTGTTCATAGCTCTAGTCTCTCCCATGGGCTCATCTGCAGATTTGTGCTCTGTGAGCCAGTCTGCTCCTGATTCATTAATTCCAGGGCCAGAAAGGGACCACCGGAGTCATCTAGTCCGAGCTCCGGTGTAACACAGGAAACTTCCTAGAGCAGATCTCTTAGAAACACACCAAATCGTGATTTAAAATGGTCCGTGGTGGAGAATCCACCATAACCCTTGGTAAATCGTTCCAGTGGTTAATTACTCTGGTAAAAATTCACACCGTATTTCCAGTCTGAGTTTTGCTTAGCTTCACCTTCCAGCCATTGGATCATTTTATAGCTTTCTGTGCTAGACTGAACAGCCCATGAAGTATTTGTTCCCCATGTAGGTACTTACAGGCTGTGATCAAGTGACCCCTTAACCTTCTCTTCGTTAAGCTAAATAGACAGAGCTCCTTGAGCCTATGGTATGTTTTCTAATCCTTCCATCATTCTTGTGGCTCTTCTCTGAACTGTTCCTACTTTATCAACATTCTTCTTGAATACAGTCCCAGTATTGCAGCAGCGGTCAGACCGGTGCCAATTACAGAGGTCAAATAACTTCTTTTCCCCACCCTTGAAAGTCCCTTGTTTATGCATCCAATGATTCACCGGGGCCTTATGAAATGCATCCTAGAAGAGCTGATAGAGGAGGTATCTGAGCCTTTAGATATCATCTTTGAAAAGTCATGGAAGTTGGGAGAGATACCAGAAGACTGGAAAAGGGCAAATATGGTTCCCATCTATAGAAAGGGAAATAAGAACAACCCAGGAAACTACAGACCAGTCAGTTTAATTTCTGTGCCAGGGAAGGTAATGGGGCAAGTAATGAAGGAATTCATCTGCAAACATCTGGAAGATAATAAGGTGATAGGTAACAAGAACAAATCATGTCAAACTGATCTGATAGCTTTCTTTGATATGGTTGCACATGACCTTCTTATCAATAAATTTGGGAAAAACAACCTAGATGGGGCTACTATAAGGTGGGCACATAACTGGCTGTATAAACCTTTCGGAGAGTACTTATTAACAGTTCACAATCATGCTCAAAGGACATAGCAAGTGGGGCTCCGCAGGGGTCTGTTTTAGGACCAGTTCTGTTCAATATCTTCATCAACAATTTAGATGTTGGCATAGAGCAGGGGTCTCAAACTCAAATGACCACGAGGGCCGCATGAGGACTAGTTCATTGGCCCGAGGGGCCGCATCACTGACTCGCCCCCCCCCTCGCTGCCCTCAGCCCCACCCCACCCCTTCCATGAGGTCCCACCCCTACCCCGCCTCCTCCTCTGAGCGTGCAGCTCCCCGCTCCTCCCTCCTGGAAAGTGCTAAGCGCCTGGAGCTAGGCAGAGGTAGGCGGGGGGTGCAGAGAGCTTGGTGGCTGCAGGAAATTAAGTGGAGGGAGAGAAGAGGCATGAGGAGCTTGGCTGGCCACAGAAAATAACCCCACGGATCCCGTGTTTGAGACCCCAGCCTTAGGTGAATTACTCCATCACCTAACAAATCTGAGCCTCATACTCAGCCTCAGTGTTACACATACAATGGCCTTCATAAGACATTCTTTTACGAATAGGCCTTCTGTAAAAGGTCGCGATGATTTAGCTATCGTTTCACTTATCACAAAGCTTGCTCTTACTGAATCTTTGCTAGACTTCTCAATTCCTGAAAAATAAATTTCTTTGCTTGGCAAATGCTGCTTTAAGTTGCTGAACTTTTTGCTCTTGGATTTTTGCAGTGAATGCATCATATTTTTCACGGTGCATCGAGTTGTAGTGCCAACGCACGTTATACTCCTTGGGAACAGCAATCGCTTGCTGACAAATAAGGCATTGAATTTTATCTTTTACCTCTGTGAAAAAATATAAATTCTCCCATTTGTCTTGGAAAACTCTCTTTTTTTCCATGAATTTTTTTTTTTGATGAAGTCATTTCCAAGCAATTTTAATAAAATATATTCACTTAATAATGTACCTCACTCAAAAGACCAAACAGGAACTTAGATTTACTTCTATTAAAGCACCCTCCTGGACTGGGCTGCACTCACACTCCACTCTTGCTCCGCCTCATCCAACCCCTTCCCTATCCCCTTCAAACCCCTTCCACAAAGTTCCCACCCCAACTCTGCCCCTTCTCCTCCCCTAGTTCAACCCCTT
>ML677394.1:2460717-2487212 GCA_007922305.1 Dermatemys mawii | reverse complement strand
CAATCAGTTTCACACATACAGAATGGGTTTGTCTAGGAAGGAGTACTGCAGAAAGGGATCTAGGGGTCATAGTGGACCACAAGCTAAATATGAGTCAACGGTGTGACATTGATGCAAAAAAAGCAAGACATGAGAGGTCATTCTACCGCTCTACTCTGCATTGATTAGGCCTCAGCTGGAGTATTGTATCCAGTTCTGGGCACCACATGTCAAGAAAGATGTGGTAAAATTGGAGAAGTTTCAGAGAAGAGCAAGAAAAATGATAAAGGGCCTTGAAAACATGAGCTATGAGGGAAGACTGAAAGAATTGGGCTTGTTTAGTTTAGAAAAGAGAACACTGAGGAGGGACAGCATAGCAGTTTTCAAATATCTAAAAAGTTGTTACAAGGAGGAGAGGAGAAACTGTTTTTGTAGTTGGCGAGCCATTCATACTGTTTGTTTAATCCTGAGTTGATGGTGTCAAATTGCAAATGAACTGTATAGCTCACAGTTTCTCTTTGAAGTCTGGTCTTGAAGTTTTTTTGCTGCGGGATGGTTACCTTTAAATCTGTTATTGTGTGTCCAGGGAGACTGAAGTGTTCTCCTACAGGTTTTTGTATATTGCCATTCCTAATATTTGATTTGTGTCCATTTATCCTTTTACGTAGGGACTGTGAAGGTGGGCCAGTCCTCGCCCACAGATAACCCGCCAACCTCAAGCATATTCTCACCAGCCCCTCCGCTATATGTATCGGCCAAAGCAGTTTCTCCTCTCTCAGTGTTCACATCTTTAGATCAGCTGCTAGAAGAGGACCTCATCCTCTCTGATTAGAGATAACAAGGTGGTTCAGACTGATTGGACTAACCTTGTTATCTCTAACCTGGTTCTTGCCTTCTTATTTATACCTGCCTCTGGATACTTCCACTGCATGCATCCGACGAAGTGGGAATTAGCCCACAAAAGCTTATGCTTCAATACTTTTGTTAGTCTCTAAGGTGCCACAGGACTCTGTCGCTTCTTTAAAATTAGTGACTGTTTGAAATTAATGGTAAATGTCACATGTGTGATACGTGCTGTTTGGACACTTCTTTCTAGTGGCCTATGGCAAAGCTTTAGCTGCTGTTTGCACAGGCCTTGTTAAGTGCCTCTTGCTTTCATGGTATGTCTCTACCTCCACAAACACTCTGAACTCCTTTGAAGCCAAACTGCGGACAAATAGTTCGAGGTAAAAGAATCTGACATTCACAGCCGTGATTTTGTAAACATCATTTCAGCACTAACATCACTTTCCTTTGCTTCATTGCAGTTGCCCTGAAGAGTCACTGCTCCAAAGCGGGAGCAGAAAGGAATGGCGACCATGACAACGGGAGTTCCTTGGGACTGGCTGACAGAATCATGCCAGAAGGTGAACTGTTGTTACAGGTTGGTGCTTCAGGCGTTCTCTCCACACTCACGTCTGTCTGCAAGGCTTATTTGGGCACTTTCTCTCCCTCTTCTCTTCCACCTTGACTCCTGTGCATTTAATCTGTGTTAGAAACGGACAAATATTTGGTTCAAAATGTGACTGACAAAAAAAAAAGACCATGCAGACCTTGGTTGCCTTGTTATTTCAGCCTGCAGAGATCAGTCCAACCTCTTATTTAACACCCCACAGTAGAGCCTGCTGTAAAGCTACAGAGCTTGATTCTCCACTGCTTTGCACCTTTTGTAGTCACTAGCACTGGTGTAAAATGGAAGCACTGGTGGAGTACTACATCCTGTTTGAACAAGTATACAAGGCAGTAAAGAGTCATTTACAATTTGCCATTTAGGATCCAAGTCTTCCCACTCACTTCAATGGGAGTTGATTTGGATCATTTCAAACTATCTGTAGCTAGCTGCCACAAATGGGCGTGTAATCCACAACGTTTGGGAACCTCAGGCAAAGAGCTCAAATGACGTCCCCATGCCCCCTCGCTTGGGCCAAAACTTTGAAAGGTCTCACTTCTGCCTTCTTCCTGTTCTACTCCTCTCATGGTGCTGCCCTGCTACTTACCCCAATAAAGGAGAACTAACAACTTAAAATGCCTTGTTCAAAAATTTTAAGTAACACTTAACTTTCAAACGCCTGAACAGCAAATGTCACTTTTCTTATGTGCTTAGTAAACACTGGCATTTGTATCTGTTTGAATAATCAAAGTGATGCTTTCCGGGCCTTCTTGGTTGCAAAGATTTGAACTCCTTCCTGAAGGCCCACAATCTGGACCAGCTCATGCTCTATTGAGATGGTTGCAAGGCCGACCAGCCTCCGTTCTGTCACTGTGGAGTGTAGACGTGTTTTTATTAACTTCAGCTTGGAGAAGCTGCATTCTCCACTGGCAACTGTTACAGGAAATGTTAGACATATGTGCAGAATAACAAAAGCATTTGGAAAGCGGGTGGTCATCTTATTTGTGCTCGTATATTCCGGAAGAGCCTTTGGAGTTGACCCTGTTGAAATGTGTCTTGAAAGGGCTTTCAGTTCATCACTAAATCACTTGCATCAATATTGCACATGTCATCATGTGTCAATACTGTCTCTAGTGCCCTGCATTGCTGGTGTAGGTCTTCTTTAGGTATAGTGAGGAGTTTGAGAATATCATACAACATCCCAAATATGCTGCTGTATTCCTTGAACTGTGTGAAACATTCTTCAACTGACTATTGCACAATCTAGCACCTGGTTAAAGAATTCAACTTTGAATTATTGTTTGGGGTCTCTTATGGGATTTCCCATGCCTCATAATCAAAATGTCGTCTTCTTCGGTGACTCTTGTCTTCTTGAATGGGTGGGAAAATAGCTTCAGTGTGAAGTTCCTCTGCCAACTTCTGTGCACTCTTCAGAATATTTTGAAATCCCTCATCTGACCTTGCTTTGCTTTGCTTTGTCTAGTTGTTCCATTGCTCCAGATATATCAAGGTAAACACCTTGGAGTCTCTTGCTTACAACATTTATTTCAAACAGTATGTCATGCCACAACACTCAGACACACTGACATTTGAAGTTATTTATGTTTTTGCTAATTCCATTTCCCTCTGCCACTGTTCTCCCATGAATAGTTCCTATCATAGTATTATCCTCCATAATGGCAACTGTGGCGTCATCTATCTTCCCAATTTGGTGTTTGATAGGCTTTATCCCCTCCACTCAACTTTCCCATCATGTGGCAATCAGTGGTTTCAGTGTCAGAGAGAATGTTCCCAGATGTTGCTTCAAAATTTGCCGTTAGTGAGTTAATGCAGCGAAAAATATATAGATGCTTTGAGTCACATTAAAAAAATCAGCAGACTCACTAGAAGCTGATGCTGCATCACTGATCACCAAGTTCAGTGAATGTGAACTGCATGGGACAAAAAAGCTCGAGGTTTAACTGTCGGATCCGTGTCTGCACTCCTCTGTTCTTTCCTCTTATGTTGGCACCATTATTGTAGCCCTGACCTCTCATGTCAGCTATTGCAATTCCCGTATCTTCCAGATTTTTAAGAAGCACATTTGTCATAGCAGCTCCTGTAGTATCATCAATGTCAATAAATTATAGAAAATGCTCTCTGACAGTCACCATTGGAGGGACATATTCACTAGGTTCTGCTGTTGTTAGAAAATGTGCCATTAAAGTCATTTGTTCCATATGGCTGATGTCAGGTGTGCAGTCCAGAATAACAGTGTAATATCCTGCTGACTTCAGATCTGCCATAATGTTCTGTTTGACTTTTTTGTTGCCAGTAACTATATGATCTAATTTTGAATTGTTTTTTCAAGATAGTGTTGTGTGTAAATTTCTTGGGTGGTGATTCTCAGATGCTCCTGGAGCACAGCATCAAACTCAGACATCAGCTCCACAATTTTAAGGAAGTTTCCAGTGTTTGGAACATACAGCTGATCTGAAGTGCCACAGTTAGTCCAACTGCTATAAGTATTCACTGACTTTTCAATGTTACAGGACAAATTCTTTGCTTAAACCCGCTGTCAAACAGCTGAGACCAGAGTGTAGCCCTTCATGGTCTGTTTTCCCCTCCACATAATTCCCACTTGTGCCAGTTATGGGCAGTCAGTGCAACACAGCTGAGTCCAAAGGGTATTGAGCAGAGAGGCCCCATTCCACACCTCATCCCAGTGCTGCACGGGAAGTTCCGCCTCAAGGCGTTTGACAGACGGCAGCCCCATAGCTCCTGATTGGCTCCCTGCCCTTATAAACGCAAGGGGGATTCCAGGGAGTGTTCAGGCAACATAGCATCCTAGAAGATTAGGGTTGGAAGAGACCTAGTCATCTAGTCCAACCCCCTGCTCAAAGCGGGACCAATCCCAACTAAATCATCCCAGAGAGGACTTTGTCAAGCTGGGCCTTAAAAACCTCTAAGGAAGGAGATTCCACCACCTCCCTAGAGAACCCATTCCAGTGCTTCACCACCCTCGTAGTGAGATAACGTCTCCTAATATCCAACCTAGATCTCCCCCACTGCAAATTGAGACCATTACTCCTTGTTCTATCATCTGTCACCACTGAGAACAGCCGAGCTCCCTTCTCTTTGGAACCCCTCTTCAAGGTTAGGCACTGGGGTCACATAGGTGCTTTTGAAAACATCCTCAAAGGGCTGGATTGCTGAAGGCGTTTGGGTACTCGGAGCTGTAGAGCGGTATCTGTTAGGAGTTTCAGAATGCCTAGATGCCTAACTCAGTTAGGTATCACTTGAAAATCCAACGAGGTGCCTTTTTGCGTCTTGAGGTGCCGAAATCAGCTCTGAAATCTGTCCCCGAAACTTCTGTGTATATCCTTTCTGGTTTTTGTTCGCTCATCTCCCGGCGTCAAATGACTGAGCTCTTAACCCTTCAAACCCCATGTTCTAAGAACAAACCAGACGTGACTCTCATATTCACTGAACCTGTGTCTACACCATGCGAACTGGCGTTGTGAGTCCTAGCTCACGTCGACAGATGTGTGCTGCCGCTCATCAAACTAGCACAGAGCCAGGGTATCCTCAGGGTTAGCACACCAAGTTCATACCCACGGACTTTGGACAGGCACGTACTAGCCTGTGACACCTCTTGCCTGCTGCCTATGCTTTCCTGCCTCACCTATTATTTTTAGCATGCCAGCTCAATGAGAGGTAACGTGCATATGTCTGTGGGAGCTAGGACTGTCACCCCTAGCTCGTAGTATAGATGTACCCTCATACCTCCCTCTCAAACAGCACTTGAGTAATGTAAAAGAGCTTAAAAGTAGTGTGACTTAAACCCACTTTAAGACCCCTTTATACCAACAGAGCAGTGAAAAGAGTTTTTAGCATCAATGAGAATAAAGCTCCTAGTCTCTCTGTGTATTGACAAGGGGGCTGCAATTATTTGTTAAAATGCATCACTGTTCCTTTGTGCCACTGTGAAATGTAGAACACGAGTGGGGTTAATATCTTGCTCACCAGAAATGAAACCAATCTGCAACCAGCGTGGCTAACAAAAGGCAATTGAAACATTGGGAAAATGATCATTGTTGTCAGCATATAGAAATGTTTCTGCCAGGAGCCTGCTCTAAGGGTTAAAAATAGTACATTCAATGGCATCAATTAACCTCTGCAGTAGATTCCCACACAGTGAGATCTGCTCTGAAAATAGAGAGACCATTTGTGTCTAGAATAAAACGTGGGAGGGGAGAGGGTGAACACAGATCTGGACAATGAAAAGGGAATTGGCAGCAAGAATAGCTGAACTTGGCTAAGAATGCACACCAGACTCTAATTACTTCAGACAAGATTAGTGAATTGAGAAGGCAGTCAAGGGTTGGATGTCAAGGCTTCAAATTGCCAGCCCTGGTTAAAGTGACAGAACCAGTAGTATTGGGTTATTAAGACTTCTGGCAAGCCTGAGAACCTTTTCATACAGCAGGATGTCTGCACAGGACTGAATCAGACTTGACACGATGATGGTGAGGCCTCATCTGGAGTACTGTGTCCAGTTTTGGGGCCCACCCTACAAGAAGGATGTGGAAAAATTGGAAAGAGTCCAGAGGAGGGCAACAAAAATGATTAGGGGCCTGGAGCACATGAGTTAAGAGGAGAGGCTGAGAGAACTGGGATTGTTTAGTCTGCAGAAGAGAAGACTGAGCGGGGATTTGATAGCTGCTTTCAACTCCCTGAAAGGGGGTTCCAAAGAGGATGGATCTAGACTGTTCTCAGTGGTACCAGATGACAGAACAAGGAGTAATGGTCTCAAGGTGCAGTGGGAAGGTTTAGGTTGGATATTAGGAAAAACTTTTTCACTAGGAGGGTGGTGAAGCACTGGAATGGGTTACTAGGGAGGTGGTGGAATCTCCTTCCTTTAGAGGTTTTTAAGGTCGGGCTTGACAAAGGCCTGGCTGGGATGATTTAGTTGGGATTGGTCCTGCTTTGAGCAGGGGGTTGAACTAGATGAATCCCTGAGGTCCCTTCCAACCCTGATGTTCTATGATTCTGTACCTCTTAATGATTGTTGCAGATTTCTGCTCACTCTTTTGCAATCTCGGAATATTGAATGGATGACATCTCGCTAACCCCAGTTCTAGCTGCCTGCGTCCTAGGTTACGGGATTGGGTGTTCACGCATGCTTCTGGGTGTTAATACGACTGAGATCTTGGGTTTTTTGGAGCTGCACGCTTGGTCCAGTCGCGGTTTAGCTTTGCAGGTGCAGATTTGGAAGTGGGTGCCCCAGAGCCTAATGCTGTCCGAGAGACAGGGAAACGCTGGGAAGTCCTTGCTGCTGCGTTACTTTCTGACCAAGGTTTTTGTGCTCTGCCTCCCTCCCTCCCTCACTCCTTTGAACTGGACTGCAATCCCCGGCCATCATCACACAAAGCCTTTTCTGATGATGTAAGTAGAGTCTACTGAGCATGCCCCAGCAGGACCTGTAGTCATTTCTGGAAGCACTGGGGGGCCTGCCGGGGGGCAGGGGTATGGATAGGGGTCGGGGCAGTCAGGGGACAGGGTGCAGAGGGGTTGGATAGGGATTGGGATCCTGGGGGGGGTCATTAGGGTTGGGAGGAGACGGTCAGGGGATAAGGAATGGGGGGTAGGGGGTTGGATGGGTTGGTAAGTCTGAGGGGGGCAGTCAGGGGACGGGGCTGTGGTCCTGGGGAAGTGGTTAGGGTGGGGGATCTTGGAAGGGGGCAGTGAAGGGACAAGCAGCAGGGGGTTGGATGGGTTGGGGATTCTGAGGGGGGCAGTCTGGGGGTGGGAAATGGGAGGGGGCAGATAGGAGGTGGGGACCAGGCTGTTTGGGGAGGCACAGCCTTCCCTACCCAGCACTCCACACAGTTTTGCAACCCTGATGTGGCCAAAAAGTTTGCCCACCCGGATCTAGTCTGACCTCCCGAACAAAACAGAGAACTTCCCCAGATAATTCCTATTTGAAATAGTGCATATCTTAATACACACACACACACACACACTCATCCAGTGTGCCATGAAGATACAAGATCAGTGATGTTGATCTTCCACTTCAACTTCTGTTTGGACTCCGAGAACATGTTAACTCAGGGCTAGCTACCCTTTGAACCATCAGCCAATGACTGTTCAAACTCCCTAGCAATACGTAAATAGAGCTTGATTCAGGACGCAGCACTGCAGATGGGTTTGTGATGAAGGAAGCCTTGCTTCTGGCAGATGCTCATTAAGGACAGGGCCTCATTTCCGAACTGACTTCCATCTTTTATTTAACACCCAGCTGTGCTGCCCTGAAGGCAACGCTGGGACCTCCTCAGACCAACACAAGCAAAGCCTACTGAGAAGGTTTGAAATTAGTCTCCCCTGAAGAAAAGGGGTGGAGGGCTGGCTAAAAATATACAAGCCAATGCAAATTCCTGCTTGGAAATACAGACATTCCCCTTTTACTATTGATTTTTCTGTCACTAAATTTTAGAAGAGGGTAGAAGGCCTTTGAACCGTAAAGTCTGAAAGTTGTGTCCCATTAAAAATGCATCTGAAATGTTATATTGGTGGCTGCATTAGCTGTGCTGGTCTGGGAATTCTTAGTGCTCTGTATTCCACACAGGTGAAAGAATTTAAGTGTTTATTTTATAAAAACAGAAGATACCACTCACCTAGTTAGTGTCACTGTGTTTGGGTTGGGAATGCGCCTGAATGAGCGTACCTATTTTACTATATGCCATTTGATATTGTAGATAGGTATATAACAAATAGGCAGTTGTATTTGTAGGGACACAGTGGGTAGGTAGCTATAGCTCTTGTGTGTGTGTAGTGTGTTGTCTTGTTTGCTTATACATGTTCCCCAACAAAATCTTGTGAAATTAGCACTTCTGTTTTATACATAAAAATCCTGTTCCAAAATGCTTATTATAGCATGTAGTGCCAGATGATGCAAAAGAAAGCACCATAGCAGAAAATTATTAATTTTTCCCTATTACCTGTCTTTTAGAATCTCAGAGTTGGAAGGGACTTCAGGAGATCATTTAGTCCAACCCTCCACTCAAAGCAGGACCAATCCCATTTTTTCCCCACATCCCTAAATGGCCCCCTCAAGGATTGAGCTCACAACCCTGCGTTTAACAGGTCAATGCTCAAATCACTGAGCTATCCCTCGCTACGGAAGGCTGTTTACACCCTAGATCAAAAAGTTTTATAGCCCTTATAATTTCTTATTTTCTCTGTCACTGTATATATTCTTATGTACAATCAGACTCTTGAATCCTAATATGCCTTTAACATCAACTGAAACCTTCTGGCAGTGAGTTCCTCAGGTGAAGTATGTCTTGTGCATCCTCTTTCAGTGACATTTCTAATGTACTGCTTTTCAGTTGATGAAAGTCCCCTTCTTCTTGTATGAAGAGAGAAGGTAAATAGGATTACACAATTTGCCCTCTGTCTTATTCCATTCATTATTTTATATGCCTCTATGGTGCCCACTTGTATTTATCCACTCTCTAAACCAAACAGCCCCAGTCATTTCCGTCTCTCCTCATATAAAGTTTGTGTGACTCTGAGGCCAAAAAGAGCTAATGGGATCCTGGCAACAAACAGAGCACTACCAGGACTTGCAGCTCCTCTAGCCTTGCCACTGCTCCTTTGGCTGACCCAACCAATCGCCCCTCCGGGGAGCTGGGGGCCGCTGCTCCGGCAGGTCCCTGGGGCTGTGTGCCAGTCCACTGCTCCAGCCCTTACCCAGAAGTAGTCCTGGAAAGTTCCAGAATCCATGACTTCCATGACAGAATTGTATCCTTAAGAATGAGTAAAAGATTAGAAGCTGCACCTTTATAGTGATAGACTCAAAAACTTCATCTATTTAGCTTACCAAAGAGAAGGGGTGACTTGATTACAGTCTGTAAGTACCTACATGGAGAACAAATATTTAATGGATCTCTTCAGTCTAGCTCAGAAAGGTCTCTAACGCAATCCAACATCCGGAAATTGAAGCGAAACAAATTCTGATAGGAAATCAGGTGTAAACTTTTAACGGTGAGTGTAATTAACCATTGGAAGAATCTACCCCGACCATTTTAAAATCAAGATTCACTGTTTTTTTTTAAAAATCTTCCCTAGGAATTATTTTGGGCCGTTCTCTGGCGTCGGTTATGTAAAAGGTCAGACTTAGATGGTCCTTCTGGTCTTGGAATCTGTGAACTTGAAATGTCTGAATTTCCTGATGTTTGATCAGGTCTAATTAGGATACAGTGAAGTGACTAGACGGAAGAGGTTCATAACTGTGATAAAACACAGTAGAAGTCAACTTCTGTGTTTGCTAGGTCAGCGCCGCTCTGCCAACATTGGGAAGGCTTCAGCACTTGTATCTGTTAAAAGGCAATGAGATGGGGTGGCTTCAGAAAAGGGGTTAAAAGCCGTCCTGGGGAGGCTGCGCTGGAGGCAGCCAATTAGAAAGGGGCTGAGAAGAGTAGCCAGTCATGGCCTGGTAGGCTCATATAAGAAAGGCTGCAGGGCAGAGCAGAGTGAAGTGGCTGATTGGAATCTGAGGGGAGAAGAGCAGGCTCCTAGCAGGAGGAAGGAGCGCCAGCACCTGAGACAAGGCCGTGCTGCAAGCAGAGACCGGGGGAGCTAGAGAGCGCTCCTGGCTGGCCGCTAGGGCCTGCAGGCTGAGGCCTGGAGATAAGGGCGTCGCACAGATTTATTGAAAACGTGTTTCTCCCCCCAGTGTCGCAAACAACAGATCCAATTGTTTGGTGTGCTGTTGGTAGAAATGATGAGAGCAAGAAATGTCCTGCAAAGTAGCTCTCACCTCCGTCGGTGGCAGGGTGGGAGGTCACCTGCAGGCCCCTGCCCCCCTACCCTCAGGACAGGGACTCAGCGGTGGGGCTGCACCTGACCCTGACACTGCTCCAGGGCCGCGCCTGCCCCAGAAACACCTCAGGGCTCTGCTCCCCTGGGCCAAGTGCATCAGATGAGGGGCTTAGTGTGGGGAATCCCGGTGTGGGGTGCAAGGGTTCTGTGTGGGACAGTCTGGGCAGCGCTTTAAAGTAAGGCGGCAGGGGCCAGTACAAATGGCCAGTTTTACCAGTATGCCGTCCCGTCCCGTCCCGTCCTGCTTCCACCCCTGGGCGGGTCCCTCAGCGCTCTGTGCGTAGCCCCTTGCTGATCTCCTGGTGCACCCTGTCTCTAGGTCATCTGACCCACCTACATGGCTTCAGCTGCCATCTTTAAGACGACGGTTTACAAACAGACCCCTCACTCGCTGTGCGCTCCCACGTGCCAGCCTGTCTGTGATCCCCTCGTGCATGCCCTGTGCCAACTGAAATGTAGCGCTTCCCTGCTTCAGCCCGGCCTGCTGTGCCAGCCTGGACTGCCCGTGTGTCTGCTTCCCCAGCGGCACATCCCCACTTTCTGCCATGCATGGAACAGCCTCCCCAAACTAGTCTGCCCTCCTCCAGGCCCACTCGTACCGGGGTCTCCCACAACTGTCTAAGATGTCGTCCTGCCCCCAAACATTGTTATCCCCACGAGCAGCTGAAAGCTGTCCAAGGGTAGCCTGACCTCCAAAGAGAATGGGATCTCTCGACTCTCTTGGTTTCCATCCACATGCAGTGCTGTTGGGTTGGGAGCTGAGGTCTGGCGCTCACTGTCAGGATTGCCTCCCCACTCTGAACTCTAGGGTACAGATGTGGGGACCCGCATGAAAAAAGAAATAACCCCCCAAGCTTATTTTACCAGCTTGGGTTAAAATGTTTTTCCCCAGAACACAACTTCTTCTGTGTCTGGACCTGGTACGCTGCCACCATCAAGTGAGAATGTCTCAAAAACTATTGGACATAGGCCACTTGAAGCCCCTCTTTCTCTTTCCACAAAACCCCCAAACTTATTCCCTCCCTGGGAAGCTTGAGAGAAAAGCCTCGCCTGATCCTGTGAGACGTGCCCGATCCAAAACCAGGATCTTACACCATGGAAAACAAGCAGTCAGATTCTTAAAAGAAAGATTTTAATAAAAGAAAAAAAGAAAGGAATAAATCCCTTATAACCATCAATAGAACAGCATCTACCATAATCAACAAAAGAATTAAGAAACCAAACCTCTCCCCTGAGGCAACTTTCTCCCACTGTTGATATCTCTTCTGAATCTTACAATATCAAGAAGCACCCAGCCAACACTCACCACTGAGAACCCTCCAAGCGATTAAAAAAAAAAACAGATTAAATTTACTATTTGACTACCTTACTTGTTAGAAAACTTATAGTTACAGTGAAAGAAATAGGTGTGATTCATCCCATAGCCGAGTTGAACAGAGAGAGACCCAGAGAGAAACTGAAACTCAAAATCCTTTGTCTCCTGAGGAATTTCTGATTGGTCAGTTGTCCACCTCTCAGGTTACCTTTAGCTTAACCCCTTACAAGTATACACTAATTCTAGGCTACTTTATACTTATGACACTCACTCTGTCCCGCTCTCTCCTAGGCTCTTCATGGCTTTGTGCTGGTGGTGACGTCTGAAGGGTTGATATTTTATTCCTCGCACACAATTCAAGACTATCTTGGATTTCACCAGGTTAGTAGGATGTTCCATAACTCTGTAATGTGGTTTCTCTTTGGCCTGTGACTTTCTTTTTTTGGTTTCGGTGGTAAAACATATCCTCTCACCTGGGAAATAGCTGACAGCCGATGGACCCCAGGCTCCTCTGAAACGAGTGGATGAGACTTGACCCAGATGTTTCTGCTCCTAAAAGTAGTGAGACTCTTCTGGGCTGATTTCATAACCACGTGCATGGCTCTACCGGTCCAAAGCCAGCAGAGGGAGAAGCAGAAAATTGCTCTTGATGCTGGAAATAAAGAGCTGAGCTGATAAGCAGAGCCAAGAAATAGACTTGAGCTCCCATCTGCAGAGCATGGGCCAAACTTCTCGCTGTTCCAGCAATGTAAGTGTGCAGTAACTCAGCTGAAGCCAATGGAGTTACTTTGAATTTACACCCATATAGAAGAAAGCAGAATTTGACTCTAGAGAGTCTAGAGCCTGCTGTCATTCTGACAGTGGCATAGCAGGGTATCACTGCCCCTTTTAAGATCAGTTACCATAGAGACTACAGAATTAAAAAGGGCAAATATCAGGAAGTGGGACCACAATACATGTATTCTTTTCCCCTTTCTGAATACAAACCCTTGTTATTTCCAGATGTGGAATGACATTGCCACACTGAGGAAAGTCGACTAAGGAAGGAAAAACAAATATTACTGGTAGAAAAGACTCAGTCATGGTCTTTTGCCATAGCCCTGCACTGGGAACAGTGCTGAAGAGCTGGTCAAATAACAATGGTGAGAAATGTCTTTTTGGTTGAATGGAATCCTTCCCAGAAGCTGCAGGTTCTTCTGGTTTTTGCAACTGAAAACCAACATATTCTGGTTGTCTGCATCAGAAAATTGAATTTCGATTGTGGAAAACTAAAAAATTGTTGGGTTTCGTGTTTTTTTCAGTAAAACCCTGAAACATTTTGCAAGAACTTTTGACAAAAAATGGAAAAACATCTGATTTCTTCAAAATGTTTTGTGGGAACATAAGAATGGCTGCACTGGGTCAAATCAAAGGTCCATCTAGCCCAGTCTCCTGTCTGCCGACAGAGGCCAATGCCAAGTGCCCCTGAGGGAATGAACAGAACAGGGAATCATCCAGTGATCCATCCACTGTCGCCCATTCCCAGCATCTGGCAAACAGAAGCTAGGGACACCATTCCTGCCCATCCTGGCTAATAGCCATTGATGGACTTATCCTCCATGATAAGACTTATCCTCTAGTTCTTTTCTGAAACCTGTTATGGTCTTATCCTCCATGATAAGACTTATCCGCTAGTTCTTTTTTGAAACCTGTTATGGTCTTGACCTTCACAAACATCTTCTGGCAGAGTTCCATCGACTGAGTGCATTGTGTGAAGAAATACGTCCTTTTGTTGGTTTTAAACCTGCTGCCTTTTGATTTCATTTGGTAGCCTCTAGTTCTTGTGTTATGAGAAGGAGGAAATAACACTTCCTTATTTACTTTCTCCACGCCACTCATGATTTTATAGACCTCTATCATATGTCCCTTGGTCATCTCTTTTCCAAGCTAAAAAGTCCCAGTCTCGTTAACCTCTCCTCATACGGAAGCTGTTCCATATCCCTAACCATTTTTGTTGCTCTTTTCTAAACCTTTTCCAATTCCAAAATATCTTTTTTGAGATGAGGCGACCACATCTGCACCCACTATTCAAGATGTGGACTTACTGTGGACTTATATAGTGGCTATGTGATATTTTTTGTCTTATTATCTACCCCTTTCTTAATGATTCCCAACATTCTGTTAGCTTTTTTGACTGCTGCTGCACATTGAATGGATGTTTTCAGAGAACAATCCGCAATGACCCCAAGAGCTCTTTCTTGAGTGGTAACAGCTAATTAGAGCCCATAATTTTACATAGGTAGTTGGGATTATAATTTCCAATTTGCATTATTTGCATTTATCAACACTGAATTTCATCTGCCACTTTGTTGTACAGGCACACAGTTTTGTGAGATCCCTTTGTAGCTCTTTGCAGTCTGCTTTGGACTTAACGATCTTGAGTAGTTTTGTATCATCTGAAAATTTTGCCACCTCATTGTTTATCCCTTTTTCCAGATAATTTTGTGAATATGTTGAATAGGACTGGTCTCAGTACAGACCCCTGGGAGACACCACTATTTACCTCTGTTCGTTCTGAAAACGGACCATTTATTCCTACCCTTTGTTTCCTATCTTTTAACCCGTTACTGATCCATGACAGGACCTTTCCTCTTATCCCATGACTGCTTGCTTTGCTTTAGAGCCTTTGGTGAGGGACCTTGTCAAAGGCTTTCTGAAAATCTAAGTACACTATATCCACTGGATCCCCCTTGTCCACGTGCTTGTTGACCCCCTCAAAGAATTCTAGTAGATTGATGAGGCATGATTTCCCTTTACAAAAACCGTGTTGACTCTTCCCCCATCAAATCATGTTAATCTAAGTGTCTGGTAAGTCTGTTCTTTACCATAGTTTCAACCAGTTTGCCCCGGTACTGAAGTTAAGCTTACCGGCCTGTAATTGCCAGGCTCACCTCTGGAGCCTTTTAAAAAAATTGGTGTCACGTTAGCTATCCTGCAGCCCATCTTGTACAGAAGCTGATTTAAATGATAGGTTACATATCACAGTTAGTAGCTCTGCAATTTCACATTTGTGACAAAGAGTCCTGTGGCACCTTAAAGACTAACTATTTAGTCTTTAAGGTGCCACAGGACTCTTTGTCACTTCTGCAATTCCAGACTAACACGGCTACCCCTCTGATTCTTAATTTCACATCTGAGTTCCTTCAGAACTCTTGGGTGAATACCATCTGGTCCTGGTGACTTATTACTGTTTAGTATATCAGTTTGTTCCAAAACATCCTCTAATGACACCTCAATCTGGGACAGTTCCTCAGATTTGTCTCCCAAAAAGACTGGCTCAAGTTTGAGAATCTCCCTCACATCCTCATCAGTGAAGACTGCTGCAAAGAATTCATTTAGGAAAGGAAATTAATTTTCTGACCTAGTCTGCCCCAGCCCAGCAGGGACTCCATTCTGTCTAAGTGGGAGGCTATGGCATTTCTCATGACATTTTAGTGGCTAAATACCATATGCCCTTGCTTTGCAGAGGAAGCCTTTATGAATGGCCCATTTTTTGTACTGCCATTCTCACCAATTTGCTTGCCTCCAAGTAAACCAGTCACCAGTTTTCACCCACTTGTACAGGGCTTGAAAACTGTTCACAGTTGCTTGCAAAACGAGTTGGCCACCACGTTCACTGTAACTTAACTGGTCTCCTCAAAGGATGGTGGTTTCCCTGCAGCTTTCACTGAGTGGAAATGAACTGCAGTGACCTTAATGTTAGCAATTGTTTCCCTGTGAATCAATGGATCGGTGTCCATTGAATAGAGTTTTCTCTTCCATATATATCCATGGGCTAATCCTCACAATATCCCTAGGAGGCAGGGAAAGGGCTGTCGTCGTCATCACTGAGACTGAGGTGATGTAGAAAGCCTGGGGCAGAGCAGGGAATTGGACCAGCATCCCTTGAGGCCTAGCTGCCCACTGTAATGTCTTCATCTTAGTGGTTTTCAAACTTCTAAGGCCATGTCTCCCTTTCCAAATAATATAGTCTACCCTGTACCCTCCTCCCCCGAGGTAGGCAGAGGTGACACATGGGGTTGGGGGTGGAATACAGGATCATTTACCCCCTCACACCAGATTTCTGCCTTCCATTTAGCAACAGCTTCTAGAGGTTTTCAAATTGTGGGGTGCCCTCCAAGGGGGGTGTGGAGGAACGTTCAAAGGGGCAAGCAGAAATGCCAGGCGGTTTTCAGCTTTTTGAGCTAAGCTTCCCCCCACCCACTTGAGTTACAATTTTGGTTGCGCCCCCTCAACCCAGATGGGCCGGGTGGCATCGCCCCTTGCTCCTCCCCCCTCAACGTTGCTCTTTGCCCCCCCTAGGGGGCATGCCCCACAGTTTGAAAACCTCTAAGTCACACAGCACAAGGAAACGTATGCCCATGGAGCTGCAGCTTTAATGGAATGGAGATCGAAGGTTGATTCGTTTGCCAAGTTTTACTAACTAACATGCGTTGTCCACTGTTACAGGACTTTTCTCACGTACCCCCGATGAGAGCTCGCGTAGCCCAGTTTGAATACCACTGCGGTAACCCAATCGATCGTCTATTCTCTCCAACAGTGGTTGAGTTCCCTTAACTTCTCTCTTTCTTGACTTCACCAGAGGCCTATTTAGCCACAATACTAGCCCCAAGAGGAGTACATGGAATGCCCTCTTGTATGTTGAACTAAGACAATACTCCTGTCTGGGCCTTAAAAACCCAAGAGAGTAAATCTTACTACCGACAGCTCGTCTGTGGAATTGTTCCTGTGAAAGGGGGAAGAACTCACTTCCGTTTGTGACCTCTCCTGCTCTGCTTTCACAGACAGCCAAGAAGGATGACTGGTGTCTGGCACAGGCACTGGGCTGAATCGCCAGAGATTTTGGTCTTCAGAGTTCCTGGCTCTGTCACGGACTCTCTTGGGCAAGTTACTGAATCGCGTGGTGCCTCGTTTCTGTAACACAGGCAATAATACTTCCCTGGCCTGTCTACTGAGATTGTAAGCTCTTTGGGGCAGGATTTCTCTCTTACTATGTGCATGTACAGAACCTTGCACCATGAGGCCTTGGTCTCTGAGTTTCGCATAAAATGGCTCTCCATTCTCCAGCCCTCGCACTCTCCATGCTCTGCCAGAGTTTGAAGTGATGTGAAAGACTGAAGAGGGAGCGTGGTACCCTCAGATAATTCCATCCACCCTCTTGCAAGAAGACCGAGCTACATACCCAGTGTTTTCCTCTGCATCGGTGTTGACTCCCGTTGGCCTCACACGGGGATATCGCTAAAGAGGGAATGTTCCCTTTTCCAGGAAAATAGGGAATCCTGCTAGGAACCTATAACCTTCTAGTCACACAGCAAGGCTTTTCTCCTCTGGGTTATCTGCCTTGCCAGATCCATTTGATGGGCTCTTGTGTGGATCCTCATGCTGGCAGACTAGCCTCACGGCTGATTTCTTCACTTGCATGGAGACTTCTTCCTTTCCTCAGCTGTGTTCCAGCACTGTGTTCCCTGCTGGCTCCATCTGCTTTGTACAAACTGATAGAAGGCCAAAGCGCTTTTGGAGGCTCTTTTGTGGTTTAAAGCGCTGACCTGAGGCTGAGGAAACCTGAGTTCAATTCCCCATCTAAATACGTCAGTATCTGGGAGGTATTCAAATGCCATGGGGAGGGAGGCCTTATAAATATCTAGATAGGTAAATACTGGCAGGCCTGTGATGGAAGACCTTAGTGAGGCGAGGCAGATCAAGTTGACCTCCAGCCACCACGGGACTGTACCTCCAGGGTATGGTAGGAGAATCTCTTGAGTCAGGGATGCAGGCCCCAGCATTACCACTGATACCTCAGAAAGTCCCTTTCCTAGGTAGGAAGATTTTAATTGGCGAAGCCAAGTTTCCTGTTCTTAAATCCAAAATTGACGTGTTTCAATGAGCGTCTCATTTAAAAGCTAGCAGCGTCACCAATTCGGCGTCCGAACTTCTGGGGAGGATCAGGCAAAAGAGGGATTTTTCTAAACACAAATTGTTTTTCAGAATTACCAAAAGCAGCGCGGAGAACCCATCTCACATCTCAGTGATAAATAAAAGTTAATGATCGGTCTGACTGATTTGAAATGTTTCCCCAGTGGTGACAGCCCCTCTTAAATGAACACGTAATTGTAGAAGGCCAAATCACATCTGCATGTTTAAAATAAATGCAATTGTTCACTTAATTTGCATAGTTAAACACCCTTAAGCACCAGATCAGATCATGTAATTGCACATCCAAATCACCAGCACTGGTCTTTGGTGTGCACAGATACCTGATGCATGCATGCAGTTGCAGTAACTGTGTGTGGAAAGTAGATATTGACTTGTCTGCCTTAACCTGTAGGGAAGTCAAATAAAGTACTTCACCCTTATATATAGGGCTTTTCATTCTCTATATATCCTGAAGTAAGCATCATTAGCTCAATTTTGTAGATGGAGAAACTGAGTCAAAGAGGTGAAGTGATTTGCCCGAGGACTCACAGTAGCATAGCCAGGATTAGAGCTCAGGTCTTATGACTCCCCATCCACAACTGTATCCACCCTGGCAAAGTGTCTTGGATTCTATTTTCTGCCAGCATCTGCAATGTTTTCTTTATGAATTTCAAAAATAAGTGACGTTGACATCTATGAATAGCTGTGCATCATTTCAGGCAATGGAACGGATTTAGTGCTGTTTTTCCCCTTTTGAAAGGTATTTTTTTAAGTAATAGTTTCAGTACCACTGGTATCAGAATAATCTAAGTACTGTACAGCATATGCATAAATCAGCTGCGGAGGTGTTCAGTTGCTTTAAGAATGTTTCTTCCAATATGCAGAACTTCCTCTCATTAAAAAAAAAGCTATGATAATAAACTGAAATATAACCAGTACAAAGCTCCTATAATGTTTAGGGGACTTAGCTAAATGACTCCAGTGTGGGGCTCTAGCATTGTAAACCTTATTGATATTACATAATTCAGAAGTTTTCATAGTATTTTAAACGTGAAGATCTTGAGGATTAACTTAGTTGGCAAGCTGCAGCATATTCTAGTGAATGCCAGAGTGTCAAAGCACCAGTGAGGGCAGCGTTTTGTGATTTTATTATCCTGAGCTGCTCTTCGTAAATCATGTTTGTTTTGTTCCCTTGTCCTTTTTTGGGCTTTGTTCTTATCGGAGCTACCCTACTGGTCCAGCATTGTTTGCTTTTTCTGCTAAAACATGCTTCCTCTTGCCAGCAAACACACCGCATATTAATCACACTGGGGTAGCTTCTGGCTGCACACCTGTGTAGTGAAGTCAAAAGCCACAATCCCACCCTCCTTTTAGGTGGTGACAGGGTAAAAGCAGAATTAATCTGTTCTGGTGACCTGGTGATCTGTTTTGTTGGGATTCTTTGAGCAGATTGGGCTCAATTCTGCACCACTGACATGTGAATCAGTTTCTTCCACACTGACTCACCCTTAGGCCCCAAATGCTCCCACTACAGAAACCTGGACCTCCCCCACGGGGAATAAGGGTAGCAGAATTGGGTCCATTGCGTAGTTCCGGCTCCAACAGGTAGCTCCATGCCTTTGCAGAATTTAGACCAATAAAGGAAGAGCCCATAAAACAGATCAAAATCATTCCTGTGCACACTGCAGACCACCTTTACCCACCCTGGCCTGATCCAGCTCCATCAGCAGAGTGGGCTCAGGTCTAGGAATTGGTACCTTACTCCATAGGGAGCCCCATTGATCTCAGTGGGGTGAGACTCCCCCTGGGAGTGAGGCTGGCGAAATCTGGTCCGTTGTGTGTGTGGCAGTTCCGATGGCGAGAGGTCAGGCCGTCCCCAGCTGTGCGGTAGCCGCAGGTGCTTGGGATGGAGAGTTGGACTCACCTATCGCTCTGCTTCCTTCCAGACAGACGTCATGCACCAGAGCGTGTTTGAGCTGATCCACACCGAGGACCAGCAGGAGTTCAGGCGCAACCTTCACTGGGCCCTTAACCCGCCTCCCACTCCCGAGAATGAACTGTCGCCCCAAGGTAGGTGCAGGAGAATAAAGAAAGGGAGTTAGCACTGTCCATGGAGCCGGCTGGCAGGCCGGCCAGTTCTGTTACCAGCCCAAAGACCCCCAGCAGTACCCTGTGACCCTTCACTGCTTCCGTAAGAGTTGCTTTAAAAATGCTGTGGTATGCTTGTAAGTCCTGGGCCGATCCTGTCAAGAAGCGTCTGGCCCTGGCCCTCAAGGCGGGAGACAGATCCTCCGCTAGAGCTGCTGTCTCCAGACCTGACTCGGTTCAAGCCTCAGCTGCAGTAATGTGCAAATCCTTCAGACAGCAAATCCTTCGTTCAGTTCACAGCTGCCTCGTTCTCTGTGCGGTGTCCAGCCTGCTCAATGAACAAGGCAAAGGTCCTGTGTTAATGAGAGAGAGAGATCGTGTAACTCAGGCCTGCCCCAGTTGCAGGCCATTGGAACTTTCCAGGCTTTCGAGGACTTCACTCTGAAACGGTCCTGTTCTTTGTGTACATGCAGGTTTTTGTAGGGGGCATTTAATTAGACAGAAGGAACCAAGTGTGTCCATCAAGAGGAGATTTTTTTTTGGTAATACCTTCAATAGATGCAGTTGCTGATGCACGTTGCCACTGTTCCAGCCTCGTTGGGAGTCTCCACACTTCCGTGTGTGTTAATTTGGACTCCCCTTTATCCCACTTCCTTTAGGTGAGACAAGTATCAGCTCCTCCGTTATCGCTTACAAGCCCGGCCAGCTGCCTCCCGAGAACTCCTCTTTCCTCGAAAGGAGTTTTGTGTGCCGATTCCGCTGCCTCCTGGATAATTCATCTGGGTTCCTGGTGAGTAAGAACTTGCACCAGCATCTCCTCATTTGTGTGACCGTGCAGGACTGCTCCTTGAGTGTCCTCACCCCGCATGGGTGGCAGACCCTCAGCACAGCTCTGCCAGGGCAGTATCTCCCTACCAGACCAAGGGGGTTATTTCTGTTGCAGGCCTGTTTTCCTTTGAGTGTTCAGTCAGTCCTTGACCGTCTGGAACAAAGTCCTTCTCCACACCAGCCTTGTTCTTCAGTCCCCCTTCCACTTCTAGCACATCTCTGCCAGCCAGAGCACTAGTGTAGACAGACCACTGGCATTTTGAGCTCCTCATCCTCTAGAAGTGTTTGGAACAGAGTCAGACAATGTCCTCTGTACACAGTAGCTCAGTGGTTCTCAAAGTGGGGGTTGCGACCCCTCGGGGGGTCGCCGGTCGCCTCCCGAGGGGTCGCGAGCTCCTTGCGCTGCTGAAAAGCGGCCGAATTGATTAATTCTGCATTCGGTGGCTTTTTGGTGGACATGCCGAGCACATTTGGGAGCGCTCGGCATGTCCTCCGAAAATAGCCGCCGAATGTGGAAGTAATCAATTCGGCGGTTTTTCAGCGGACATACAAGGGTCCGCCGCGCCAAAGAAGAAAGCTACAAAGAGTCGCGGTTCTCAATAGTTTGCGAACCGCTGCACTAGCTCTTCCTCTATGGTACCACCAGTGGAGCTGCCCCTGCGGTGGGACAATTTAAGAACAAGGCTAGTATAGGCGCTAAAGTGACGTACTTCCACCCCTAAATTCATTGGGGGCAGATTGTGGCACTCTGACCTATCAGGGAAAACCTGCTCAACTCCAGTGGATCTCCCATGTAGTCGCCCTGGGGATCTGCAGTTATTGGAATGGCCCTTATGGGGCATAGGCAGCCAGCTCAAAGCGAGGCGTCTAGTGAACAACCCCATCCCTGGCTGACCCCCGGATTTGGAGTGGAGGGTGTAAACTTAAGTTCCCCTTTGGCCCTGCTTTCTCTCCCCCTCCCACATAGTAGTACAATTCACCCACCGACCGGGGTCCAGGACAATCATCTCTAAAATGGAGGGGTTTGTCTGGATTCTGACAGGAGAATTTGCTCACATTAAATTTCCGGAAACAACAAAATGGCATTCAGTTTTCAGTGCCATTCTGGAACGGTGATTTTAAAAGTGACTTGCAAAATGGAAAACAAGGTCTGATGTTCCCTCAGTGCCTGAGTTCTCATGGGGAGGACCCAGAAATACAGACTGGGAGCTCACTTGAACCTTACAGAGTCTGTCCCTCTGCTCCTTCCGTTAACAACCGTCCTTTTCTCCAAGCTGTTTGCCAGGCATCTGAGTTAAATATCTGTCACGAAAACAAAGATGCTTTAGCATCACTTCCAGGAAAATAAAGCTTTTTTTCCAGGCCTTATTGTTACATCAAAAAGCTTCTATCAAGTGCACAAACTCCATTACTGTTATGTTTTCAGGTCACCTCTCAGCTTTTTAAGTGGTCGGTAGGAGATTTGCCAAATCAAGGACTTTGCACACAAAAAAGCACAACTTGGGGTCAGTTCTGCATGAGGTATGGCTCTAGGTGATGCTGCCTGGAGGCAAAAGTATAAAGGTTGGTGAATGCCTCATGCAAACTGCTAAGAGGGCTTGTTGGCTCAGGGGACTGGTAATAGGTTAAGAAGCTTTTCACTGCTTGGTCACCAATTCAAATGCAGCTGCTGTTTGTAGTGACCAAAAGTCATCCATGCCTCATAGCTGTGTGATGTCTAAATGCACTTCACACTGTGGTTTCAGCCCGCAGGCAGGTGTGAAAAGTCATCCTCTCAGCTTGTGGCTAAGTGGAAGGCAGAGATTGAACGGACATTGTGACTGCACTAGCCTCTTAACCCCCAGTGTCCTGAGACGTATTAGCGGAAGGCTGGGTTAGCTCGCGCCAGCTGCTCTGTGGAGAGTGGATGTCAACCACCATTGTTGTTAGTCTGGTACCATTCACCAACACTGGATTCAATTGCAGTAATAATACTCAGAGCTCCATTGGGGTGATAGTTGCATCACATGGGTGGTGCTTTTTCCTGGGGTTCCCTTACACCTATTCTCCCAGTCAACAAGACTGCTGTGCCCAGCAGGGTGTGTGTGTGTGTGTGTGTGCTATTCCTGAGCCTGGAATGACTTTTTCCTCAACCAGCAAGCAGCCCCTAACCTCCTGCCCTCAACAAGGTGCCTTGTAGAAAGGTTTGGATGCCTAGCGTGTGTTTGGTAAAGCCATTTTTGGAGCCTGCCCGGCCATGTTTACATCAGGTGGCCTGGATTTTCAGCTACAAGAAGACATGGCTGAGATCTTTTAGAGCCGTATTTTCTGAAAATGCAAGATGACCACAGCGTGGGTCCCATTTATTTCTACCAGAATGGGCATTAAGGGTATCGACGCTTTGGTTTGAAGGGACGGGGGGTGTTAGCCAGTCAGAGGGGATGCATGGGAATGGGAGGAAGCACAGATAGGAAGCCGTGCAAACTTTACTCCTCAAAGAACAGGCCACATCACTGCCGAGGGGTCACTACAAAGCAGGAGACTAGAACCAGCACTCCTGGGCCACACCAGATCAGTGGACTCACACCGGCAGTCTGAAGATTGGCACACAGAGCTCAGCTAGCACAGAACAGCCGGATAAAAGAAAGATGGGAGCAGTGAGGAGCATGGTTCTACTCAGTAAAGTCGAGGTGGGCCTGACTCAAAGTCCATCGAAGGCAATAGAGGTTTTCTGATTTCCTCCATTGGTCTCCGAATCAGGCCCTGTAAGAAAGTGACAGCAAATTTTCCCATGTCTCTACAGAAGCCTGTCTGCTCATTCATTAGAAACAAAGTGATACAGAGGGACTAAAGAGAGAGAGAAAAACTCCCCTCCCTTTTTGGTGACTTTTCACTGCATTGTCTCACTTTTCTTTGCCCCCCATTACAAGAAATCTAGCACACGCTCAGATTAGTGCTTTGGCCACATGGCTGCTACTCTACGAGTCAGCCCATGAGGATCAGTTGTACAGCAGAAGTATTTGTCTGTAAGATATTTTATGACTTTTAGCCATAAGGGAATAAATAGGTTTGCCTTGGTGCCCATCAAATGTTAGTTTGATAACAAATCTGCTGCAGCTGTCATTGCCAAGGAAGGTTAAAAAAGAGCGAGAAGTGGGCAAAAGGAGACAAGGCGCTGGAATCGCACCTTTTTCTGAGGAGATTTTTACACTACAGCTCAACACCCAGGCGCGTGGGTCTCGGGACTATAAAGCTGCAGTAGAATCATTTGGGCTCAGACTGGAGCCCAAGTTCTGGGACCTGTTGGGTTGAGACACAGCAACACTCTGTGGATAATAGTTAATGTCCTTGGGGAATGGAGGGTAAGGGGGGGATAGCTCAGTGTTTTGAGCATTGGCCTGCTAAATCCAGCATTATGAGTTCAATCCTTGAGGGGGGCCATTTAGGGATATGGGGTGAAAATCTGTTGGATGATTTAATTGGGGGTTGGTCCTGCTTTGAGCAGGGCATTGGACTAGATGATCCCTTCCAACCCTGATATTCTGTGATTCACAGAGTAGAAAAACAATTTTTTAAACAAAACAATTATTTAAATCCTAAGTGTGTGGTTGAAGACATTAAGTCACCAAAATGGGAAGTGAATGGTTACCCAGATTCCTGCTAGGCACCTCCCTCCAGCTGCTAGGTGATGTCACTTCCTGTATTTATTTCCAGTAACATTTCCAGGGTGATAAAATGTGCAATCAGAGAAATAACTGAGGCCCGTCCCTGCCTCTCACTCCTGTCAGGAACAGCTCAGCAGCTTGGTTGCCTCCTCTGGATGAACATTTGATGAAGGTGGGGTATGGACTGCTTTTGGGTGTGTGTTGGAGATGGGAGAACTGGAATGTCGTAGCAACAATGCTGCAGGCGGCAAGAAGCGGGAAGGGAATTCATTAATCTTTCCTCTTTTCTTCTCGGTTTCCGACTTCTAAGGTTTTGGGTGGGATGGGTTGTGTCCGGCCACCACTGTCTCTACTGTAATTTTGTTTGTGAGCTCACATGGACAGAGATCACAAGAACAGGTCCTACCTACGCCCTGACCTTACAGCATGGGTCCAACCTGGTTTATGGCATTGTTGCCACAGGGTACAGCTACCCTGTGATAAGACACAGCCACATTTGGCCTGGGTCAGCTGACTCAGGCTGTGAGGCTATTACATTGCACTGTAGACTCTCAGGGTTTGAGACCCTGCAAGGAAAGACTCAGTGCCAGGGGATCTTTATCACGGTGTGCTCCAGCAGCACCTCTGGATAGCATGCAGCTTCAATGATTCATTGTTCATTGGCTTTTCTCTCCTTCCCCTAGGGCTGGCTTTTTTGTTTTCATTTACTTATTAACAAAGGCTGCATTTGCTTTAAACAACCCTTTAAGTGAACAGCCCGATTCAGGTTCCAGAAGTAACTTCTATTTTTTTTTCTTTTCAAGGCTTTAAACCTTCAGGGCAGGTTGAAATTCCTCCACGGCCAGAATAAAAGGTCAGAGGATGGGTCCCTGCTACCTCCCCAGCTGGCTCTCTTTGCCATCTCCACTCCTTTGCAGCCCCCCTCCATCTTGGAGATCAGAATCAAAAACATGATCTTCAGAACCAAGCACAAACTGGACTTCACCCCCATGGCGTGTGACGCTAAGTAAGTACAAAAGTTGGGACTGATCATTTTGACATGTGCTGTTAAACAAGATTTTCCCCAAATACTCTTGCAAGGAAGACTCGTGTTACATTCAGATTGATCAGAGGTGGGCAAACTATGGCCCACGGGCCACATCCAGCCTGCGGGACCATCCTGCCCGTCCCTTGAGCTCCTGGCTGGGGAGGCTACCCCTAGTCCGTCCCGCTCTGTCCTCCCTCCTGCTGCTCTGAGTGGTATGGTAAGGGGGTGGGGGTTGGATAGGGGGCAGAGGGCTCCAGAGGGGCAATCAGGGAGCAGGGGGCGGTCAGATGGGCTGGAGGTTTTTTGGAGAGGGCGGTCAGGGGACAGCGAACTGAGGGGGTTGGATAGCGTGGGAGTCCCAGGGGTCTGTCGGGGGCAGGGTGTGGATAGGGGTTGGGGCAGACAGGGATGAGGGGGGTTGGATGGGAGTAGGGTCCCAGGAGGGGGCAGTCAGGGGACAAGGAGCGGGGAGGGGCATTGGATGAGTGGGAGGGGGCGGATAGGAGATGGGGGCCAGGCTGTTTGGGGAGGCATAGCCTTCCCTACTTGGCCCTCCATACAGTTTCGCACCCTGATGTGGCCCTTGGGCCAAAAAGTTTGCCCACCCTTGAGATAGATGCATGTTGCAGAGGCAGGGACTGTCTGTGGTGTTCTGTATTTGTGCCGCTCCTAGCACAGAGGGATCCTGATCAATGATGGGACCTCTGAGGAGCTACGGAAATGCAAATAAATTAACGATATTGTAATCACCATTACTTAGGAAAGGTAGATGTTTGTTTTTTAAGATGTGGTTAATATAGCTAGCTGAAATTCTTTTTAGCAAAAAGGTTTTTGGGGAGGAAAATGACTTGTTTTCTTGCAAAAAGAAAGTCAGAATGTTTTTTCTGGGGGCTGGGTACTATTTATCAACCACATTGAAATCATTATCCAGATTGCTGTTAAAGATTTTCAGTTACTGGGAACACGATTTTGGGGAAATGAAAAGTATCATTAACCAGGTCAGTAATGTTGTTGATAAAATTGGATGGGTGGAGAAATTTCAAAATAGTTTAAAAACAAAAAGGGAAGGGGTCCATTTAGAATCCTTCAGCATGGAAACATTTTCATTTTCAAAAGCTTTCCAAAACTAGTAGTTGGTTTTTCAGCGAACGGTAGTAGTCCATATCCTTGCTTGGGGACCGGAAAGACTGGTCCCAGGGGTCAGAGTCAGGCACAGATAGCAAGCGGCTGGGTAGGCTTCTCTGAAGACTTCTGCCAGTGCGCCCTAGCCTGCAGTAGTACCTGCAGTACTACGATGCTTGAAGCAGGAACCAGGACATGCTTGACAAAGCCGTGGCTGGGATGATTTAGTTGGGGATTGGTCCTGCT
>ML677394.1:2405785-2460317 GCA_007922305.1 Dermatemys mawii | reverse complement strand
AACATTCATCTGAAGAAGTGGGTCTTAGCCCACGAAAGCTCATGATCCCTAAAATCTGTTAATCTATAAGGTGCTACAAGACTCTTTGTCGCTTGTGTAATGATTATATCCCACATCCTCAGAGAGATTTTGGTGTCTAGAGCTCATTGAAATCAGTGAGAGATAGGTGCCTGAATACACTTGAGGACATGTGATTTGGCCCTTCATCCACCCTGGTTTGAGATAAGACCTATCCCTCAATTCATGTCACTCGTGATCAAAGTACTAGCTGGATCAAAACTATCCTATGTCAGTGATTCTCAACCAGAGGGCGGGGGTACACAGAGGTCTTCCAGGGGGTACATCAACTCATCTAGATATTTGCCTAGTTTTACAACAGTGAAGTCAGTACAAACTAAAATATCTTACAGACAATGACTTTTTTACACTGCTCTGTATACTATACACTGAAATGAAAGTACAATATTTATATTCCAGTCGATTTATTTTATAATAATATGGTAGAAATGAGAAAGTCAGCCATTTGTCAGTAATAGTGTGCTGGGACACTTGTATTTTTATGTCTGATTTTGTAAGCAAGCAGTTTTTAAGAGAGGTGAAACTTGGGATACGCAAGGTAAATCAGACTCCTGAAAGGGGAACAATAGCCTGGAAAGGTTGAGAGCCATTCTCCTATGAAAACGCAACAGCCAGCCTTCGCTTCCATTGACAGTTTTTGAACAGCCTTTGGCGTTCCAGGCCTCCTTAGCCTTGCAGTGTCTGTTTTGTTCCCCTTGTTCTACGCTTTAAAAGGACATCCTGCCTCTGGTCTCTGCCCTGTCACGCTCTTCCCAGCCCAGAGGAGCGGTGTACTCTGCTAGTCTCTGGCTGCTCATAATTCAGATTTTTTTAAAATTAATCCTCGTGTGGATTAATTAACCTTCCTGGGGCACAGAGACCGCGCACAGCCCTAATTTGAATGGTTATATGCTGCATAGGCTTCCTGGGACCTTCTGCACAGGGGTGAATTCCATCCAGTTTCCTGAAATCTCGCTCCTTCTTTAGTCTATTGGGATCCATTCCACCCTTTACAAAGCTTCCCACTTTAAGGGTACTGCCCTTGGTAACACAGTCAGCTGAGGAGACCTCTCTTCGGAGAAGTTCAGAGGGTGGGAGAGGGCTCAAGGCTGGGACACGGAAGAGGGTTCGGGGTGCAGGTTTTGAGCGGCACTTACCTCAGGCGGCTCCTGGAGGCGATGGCAAATCCACCCTCCTGACCCTAGGATGCAGCCCCATCCACAGGCACTTCCCCCACAGCTCCCATTGGTCGCGGTTCCTGGCCAATGGTCGCGGTTCCCAGCCAATGGTCGCGGTTCCCAGTGCGCCCTAGCCTTTCGGGGAGCTGCAGAGCTGGCGGTTGGCGTGAGGCAGCGTGTGGAGCCCCCTGGCTACCCCTGCGCCTAGGAGCCAGAGAGGGGACATGCCACCACTTCTGGGAGCCATGCGGAGTTGGGCAGGGACCCTGCCCCAGCCCTGCTGTGCCACTGACTGGACTTTTAACAGCACCATCAGCGGTGCTGACCGGAGCCACTAGGGTCCCTTTTGGACTGGACGTTGCAGGGGAAAACCAAATGCCTGGTAACACTGCTCTCTGCTCTAGCCCACGGGTGGGATGGTACAGAGCAGGGTGCAGAGGAAAGCCATTCTTCACCCACCTGCTCCAGGGAGAGAGGGATCTATGCTGCTATCGAGGGTCTGGGTGACCCCTGGCAGGGGGAGCTCTTACTGACCGCCTGCCCTGTTAATGAGCAACGCCCCATTGCCGAACCATAAATAAGCCGGGAATTGAGTGTTGCTAGAAGCCTTTACCGCAGAGCCCGGATTTTTGAAGGCCGGGCTGCTGGCCTCTCCCTGTAACCGCGGTGCTCTGCTCTTCTCCCGCAGAGGGAAGATCGTGCTGGGCTATACAGAGGCGGAGCTGCGGGTGCGCGGCACCGGGTACCAGTTCATCCATGCCGCTGACATGCTGTATTGTGCCGAGAATCACGTCCGAAGTAAGACAGTTAAAAACCTCCCTCTCCCGCCCCAATCTCCCCTGCCCTTCGGATTCCTGCAGCTCCGGAGTATGTGAGCCTGGGGACTGGGCCCTCTTCTGGCTTGTTCCCTCTGCCTCCCCTATCAGCGTCGGGGGGGGGGGGGGGGGCGGGGCTGCTTGCCAGTGTGATTAACCACTTTATACCCTGCACTCCCCTGGTGTGTGTGTGGGGGGGTGCGTGTGCATGTGTGTGTGTGTGAGAGGTTGGTTCAAGCTGCAGGTTTGGATAGTTAATCTGAATGCAGTGTGACTGACAGTCCAAGGACACAGCTGGAGATGTCTTTGCGGGGAGAAGGGAGAAAAGGGTCAGAGTCCTAGACGGCTCCACAATGTCATCACAAAGATCTGCTGTGGGCATTATTTGTGGGGTGTTCTCTGGCCTATGCCAGACCGGGGGCTCAGAGTACAGGATGGCAATGGACCCTGGGTATGCTGACCTAGAAGGAGCTGGCCCGCCGGCGAGCCCCTCTCTGTGACACGTTTGCATTACACAAGAGTCTGGCTCTTGCAGCTACTGTTGTGCTGGCGGGACTCTGTCTGACTTAGCCAGAACTCCTGCCTGGGGCTCCCCAGCAGCACCCCACTCTGCCTGCAGACGCTGCCCCCTGCACCTGGCCAGCTCTGCCCTCAACCTGCCCCCTTTCGGGGATCGTCTCACAGCAGGTAACACTCTTAGCCCTGTCCATCCCTCCTGCGTCCCTGTGCAAGGCTGTGGGCACCCCGGCGGGCTAACCAGTCCTAAGGGCTTCAGGGGAACAGCGATCAGGTGGCTACTCCTTTAAATTCCATTCTTGGAGCCGGCAGCAGTAGTCCGTGTCCGCAGTCACGGGGGAGCGATCACCACCTGCAAAGCCCTGTTACCCAGGCTTGGTGCAGCTGGCCCAGGAACTTCTCTGTTGCACAGGAAGGGTTTGGGGTTCCTACAGATAATTCTCAGCCCATTAGCAGGGCCTGACCCTGTGAGGCGCTCAGCAGGGCACTGTGGGTGCTTGGTACCTGCTCAGCTGTTTGGAGGGTAGAGCCGGCATGAAGAGCTCCAGCGTATGCATGGAGGGGAGAGCATCATTTTCCCCCAGCCCAGTGATGCTGGAACCCCAGGTCACAGCCAAGTGCCCCACGTCAGGAGGGCAGGCAATACGACCTGGTCTTCGTAAAGGCATGAGGAATGCCTGATTAATTACCGGATGAAGCATTTCTGAAGGGATGCTCTTGGTGGTAAGGGTTGTGAATCTGTTGGACAAATCATGGCTTTGCCTCCTGCTTGTCTGATCGGCAACCGACGGGGTGAGCCACAGACTGAACCGCAGCGAGGTTGGACACAATTGTTGCTTCGGGTTCCTGACCCCAAAGCCAGCTTGGTTCAGTTATTTCACCCAGCATCACTAAGTGACACGGGCCCCTTTCAGTGGTCCTGTCTCGGTGCAACATGTCATGCTCAATCTACAGGGCCGTCTCTGATGGATCTGACTCAAAACACGATGCATGTAACAGACCGGGGGCCAATGCACAGATTAGCTGTAGAAAGAAGTGGCATTCTGTAAAAGCAGCCATATAGAAAGGGTTAATTGTTTAAATGGCCTCATTAAACAAGAAACAGTTCGTGTGCCCCTTATCTGCCCCTGCTCTCAGGTCCCAGCCCCGCACATGTGGGCATTCTTATTTGGGTTGGGGGGTAAAATTACCTCTGGGTCTTGCCTGACCTCCTAAATGGCCATTGTTTTTTTTAACGTGGCTGGTGTAAATCAGAAATGCCTGTTTACTCCAGCAGAAGATCTGGCCCTACTCTTTTATAGAGCTAACTGTTCTGTCCCCCTTCCCTTCCTGGATAACACCACAGTGTCGGCAAATAAACGAACACACCTGAAAATATTACTAGCATACGCATCACAAGTGAGAAAAACAAGGAATTGGCCTGGAGTGGCATTTGGCCAGATTGGAGGGGCACAGCTGGGCCAGTCTGTATCGAAGGGCTCGTGTGCTCTGGGGCACTTTGGTCTTGCAGAAATCGCAGTATCTTGGGACACCAAGGCTCTGCGTCCCTGAGTCCACCTCTGCAGATCAGGTGTCCTAGCACTGGAATGGGTTCCGTAAGGAGGAGGTGGAATCTTCTTCCTTAGAGGTTTTTAAGGTACATCTTGACAGAGCCCTGGCAGGGATGATTTAGTTGGGGATTGGTCCTGCTTTAAGCAGGGGGTTGGACTAGATGAACTTCCTGAGGTCCCTTCCAATCCTGATATTCTATTATTCTATGTGTCGCTCATGGCATTGTCTTGGCTTCTCTTTTCCAGTGATGAAAACAGGCGAGAGCGGCCTGACCGTGTTCCGTCTCCTGACCAAAGAAAATCGCTGGAAGTGGGTCCAGGCCAATGCTAGACTGGTCTACAAGAACGGCAAACCCGATTACATCATCGCCACGCAAAGGCCACTGGCGTAAGTGCTGGGGTCCAGGGCTTGAGTGGGATTCCAGAGGCTCTCGGTCTCCTAGTTTCATTCAGTAAGGAAGCTCTAATAGTCAGAATCGGGCAGGTCACTTGCTTCATCTTCCTAAATCGCTGTCTGTCTTCTTGCTTCTCTCGGAAGAAGCAGCATGGATCCCAACTGGGTAATGACTATAATGAAAACAATATAATAATAATGCCCAGCTCTTATCTAGCACTTTTCATCAGTAGATCTCAAAGTGCCTTCTAAAAGGCACCATCATTCTCCCCACTTTACAGATAGAGAAACTGAGGCATAGAGCAGTGAGGTGACTTGCCCAGTGTCACCCAGCAGAACCGGATATAGAAACCAGGTCTCCTAAGTCCTAGTCCAGTTCAGGAGCCACTAGGTTACGAAATATATAAATACTTTGAAACTCACCCATTGCTTGGGATGGGATCCAGGGATGAAAACCACTCTATCATTCTAAAGAGTGAAAAGATATTCTGATCTCATACCAGCTTCACATTGGTGTGCTGGCTAGAGGTGGGAGCTCGTGATTTACTGCAATGTTGCAGCAGAATCGGGCCCCTGTAAGCCACATCCCCTCTGGCCTTCACTAGGGCTCTGAAATGCCACATCCCCTCTGGCCTTCGCTAGGGCTACCTCATCCCCTCTCTCTGGCCACTTATGGCAAGAGAGGCTCCTCCCCTGCATCTTTCTCATCCCTCAGATGCTGGAATGAGGGCCATCATATTTTTTTATTGAACACACTGTTTTTGTTTAAAAAAAAATTATATACACTCATGCAAATAGCCAGAAACTTCTTATACTGACGTCAAACATGATCCTGTGTACTACAACCGTACTGCAGATGCTAGCGTGGGAATTATGAAAGCTTCTGGCTTTTAGAGGCTGGTCTTCAGCAGTCGCTGTTTTACCTTCCACCAGGAATGTCACAGGTTTTTCTAGAGCAAATGTTACAGACACTTTTAAAATAATGCAATAAAACAATAAATAATATTAGGGTTAACCGGTCATTTAGGATTACACTCTCAACTGTGGAATTAGCTGACCAGACACAGAGGGAGGGACATTGCAACTCCAGTTTTCAAGATCCAAGTTTGCAGCTGTGATAGTGTTCGCTCACAGCGCCTCCTGCTGGCTGTCCCAGGGATTAGCCCCGCTAGCCAACGCACCCTCTTCCGCCGGTATCTCATCACTGTCACTTCTGCTCCAGGACCCACCTCCCTTCCAAAACCATGGCGTCCTCTTCATGCCACAGTCCTCCGGCCATGTCACGCTCTGTTCTCCCCTCTTCCAGGGGGCTGGAATCTGCTGTCCGGCCACTTCTCTCACTGGCAATGGCAACCAGTTTTCTGGCCACTTCCTCTGTGGCAAGTGTGGTGGACCCAGTCTCCACCTCCTCCCCAGTCGCTGCTAGCAGCACTGCTCTGTCCAGGGTACTACTCCCCTTCTGCCTGGCCAGGAACCTGATCTTCCCTCAACAAGCTCCAGTCAGCTACTGAACTTGCTCTGCCCTGCAGCTCTTCTCATATAGGCCTGCCCAACCCTGATTGGCTGCTCTTCGCAGACCCTTTCCTATTGGCTGCTTTTCCTGCAGCCGCCTGATTAACCCTTAACAGTCCAGTGTGAGACAGTCACCTCATTGCAGCAGCCCACAGAAAAGGGGCCTGGCTCCAAGCAGGGAACTGGATGGGGCTTTTTCTCCTACAAATAGTCCTGACTCTTGCTTGTGGTCTCCAACTTCACTGCGATTTTTCCCATGCATGGGAACTACCTGCACATTGAGAGGCTGCAGGGAGACACCCTATCTCCACTTCAGCAGTCATGACAACACCACCAACACAACTGCAGACGGTTTGCCCTCAGACTTTGCTCTGATCGCGGGCTGCATTTTAGGGAGGTAAATCTTTGACCCTCCAATCAATGAACTCCCTGGCAAAACTCCCGTTGACTTCAATGGCACAAGATTGTGACTGATACCCTGATTATCACTTATATCATCAGCTAGGCATATATGAGCTTGCTGTTGATGCAGTCCCTCACCTAGAACATCCCTCTACCATCTGGGAATATCCCTCATTGAACCTTACCTTCGCACAAAACAGCTGATAATTGCAATTGGGTTTTTTTTTCCCAAGTCTTGGCTAGTGTCATTCTTCATTCCGTCCGGAGTTTCCATTTTTGTTTTGTTCAGGGTGCAGTATGGACCTGGTGCCGCTCCCTGACTTTGTACATGCACCAGAGAACCAAACACAACTCCTCTGTTTTAAGAACCCTACGTTAGTTCTGCATCAGATTCCAAAATTAAAGTCAAGGTTTTCCAGGAGCACAGGGATGGCCTGATGCAGTCCAGATGCAATGGTCCATCTAGTCCAGTATCCCGTCTCCGGCAGTGGCCAGCACCAGCTGCTTCAGAAGAAGAAACTTTGGAGTAGGCAGTGATGGAGAACGTTGACAGGCTGGGTTTTACTCTTTGCAACGTAACCATCAGCAATGGGGTGCTGGTGTGTGTTTAATGGGAAGTTGATTTTGAAGTACGTTCCTTTCTCTTAGAAATGTTGAAATTCACTTTTGTCTGAGTGAAATCTTCTGAAAGGGTTGTACATGAGGAAGGCTTCAGACTAGTTAATATCTCCTTTTCTTCTGGGCACTGAGGTCGCTCTCCTGGGTCCCCTCCCTTACTCCACATAAAAGCTACAAGTTTCCAGAAAAGATCTTTGATACCAGTGTTGACTATGTTAGCACTAGGGGGAATCAGCGAGGTGATATCAACCGGCTAGTGATGAGTCATTTCAGATCTCCTCCTTGTAGGTATGTGTCCATAACCAATCTTGTCTTTGTTCTGTGCAGAGATGAAGAAGGAGGGGAGCACCTTCGGAAACGTTCGATGCATCTTCCTTTTACCTTTGCTACAGGAGAGGCACTGTTATATCAAATGCCCTACCTGCTTCCTGGCTTCCCTGACCCTTTCCACAGCAAAGGGAAAAACAACCAATCCAAAAAGAATTCTCACAGTAAAGGGGGAAGGTCCCAGAAGGACAATGTAGACCCAAACTCTCTCCTGGGAGCTATGATGAGGCAAGATGAGACTGTTTATGTCTCCCACCCAGCTTCTGCTCCTAATCATTCCTTCAGCAGCGATCTCTTCAGCCACCAGAGAGAATCTGGCTCATTTGGGACTGGAGGAGACAACTGGAATGCAGTTGCTAATCCATCGTCCTCTGGGGAACACGGTCCCAATCAGGAGCTAGCCGATTTCAGGCAAGGGGACCCACTGTTGACCACGCTGGATTCTCTCTCGATTAGCAGCGATGAAAACTGTTCAAATAACGAGCTGTTTAATGCTTTGGAGGGGCTGGGGCTGAACGCTGAGGATCTGGAGCGCTTGCTGTTGGATGAGAGGATGGTGAGGGTAGAAATGGACCTGGATTATGTTCCGTCTCTGAACGATCTATTAACAAGCAATGAAATCCTCTCTTACGTTCACGGGTCGCTTGTACACAAATGCGAGGAGGAGCCCACTGGGGAGCAGCCGGCCTGTTCCTCGTCAGACCCAGGCCAGAATCCAAGCAAAGACCCAGTGGTGTGTCCATCTCAGATGCCAGCGAAAGGATCCCCGTGCTCACCCCAGCCCTGGCCACGAAACCAGCAGTCGCTGATCTTGCGCCTCCCACAGCAAATGCAGCAGCATGTTGTGACCCAAAACCAGGAGAGCATCCGGCCGTGGAGGCCACCAGCAGGGACAGCGGAGCTCGGGCTGTCTCAGTTTATACAGTCGCCTCTTGGTAATCAGCGGCAGAGTCCCCAGTGGGTCAGCCCTCGTGGATCAAACCATCCCCATCAACCCATAGAAATCCCTTGCCAACATAAGCAGCAGCTAGAGAACAGCCTCCACGCAGTGCAAGGAGCACATGGACCGTTCCTGCAGCAAAGCCAGCCCTGCATCCAACCAAACCAGATCCCGGCGCGCACGGAGCCGCAGCTGAAACAAAAACCCAGCCCACACTTGTTAGTGAACGGGCTCTGCAGCCATGGCTTATCCAACCAGCCAACCCTAGGCAGTAACACGTGGCAGGGCTGTAGCTACAGGCGTGCAAATCAGCCACCCACGGGGCTCCCAGCACAGGCCGATATCTATGGTGTCGAACAGGAGTTGAACACTCAGCTCTGCCCAGCTCAGGTGCCAAACACAGGAGTGTCCACCATTCATCTTTACCTGAACGGGCTGGCCAACACAGAGAGAGGCCACAGAGGAGCCTCCCAAGACGAGATGACTCCGTACGCAGGTTTTGTCCCTGCTTCCTCATATCCGGTTATTTCTCCAAAGCAGCTGACCCCGGTTTCTTCAGAGTCCCAGTACCTGTGTCCACATTCAGCCTTGGATCACTTTGTGAATGTCCATGGACAGCAGGAAGCCTCCACGCACTCTTACAGCGCACACACCTCGTTATTACCCCAGGATAATATCCATAAGGTAAGCAGCTCTTTGACATTAGAGCTAAAGATTTCCTCAATCCGTCACATGTTTCAGTGCCTCATGATTTGATTAATTCGGGGACTAACTCTCCTCCCACTTACATCATTGTAAATCAGGAGCAACTCCACTGTAGTCAGCTGATTGACACCAACGTCAAGCGGGTGTCAGGGGAGGTCCTGCCTCATTGGCCCAGCCTTTTCGAAAGAGCAGGGTTCTCACATTGCAGGTGTCCAACTGGAGGTATCTGAAAGGGACCCGCTGTTCAGAGGGTGGGAGTCCAGCAGTGTCTAACAGCCGGGCCCCTTTAAGGAGTCTCAAGACGGGCACTTGAAATCACTACCCCTTTTGAAACTCTAGGTTTCTCCTTTAGTCTGCCAGTACACACCCATTGAGTTATCCTGCCAGAGGGTCTTGTTGGATTGTGGAGCACTGCGGTGAAAAGTGGGCTTTTGTTAACCCTTTCTCCTACGATGAATTGAAGAACAAAAGAATGGAGAACGTGCTGCATGGATTCCTGTCCTTAACAGGTGAACATCCCTGGCTCGAGATGCCATAGAGATCATGGCAGCCGGTGTGTGGCAAAATCCACCCCCTCTATTTATGGACAGAAATGCCGAAAGAGTGAGCGTGGCAATATGCCCATTGTTATTGCTCTGGCAAAACAAAGTGAAGGATTATTTTTGCAGGAAAGACGTAAGGATGCCTGTAATCGAATGCCTTCTCTGGGCCAGTTATCGATCAGTGCTCCACACGCGTCGTATCACAGCACCTCACCCTCTTAGGTGTAATTTGCCTCACGCGCCCCCGTGAGGCAAAGGCAATGCTGTTATCCCCGTTTTACAAACTGAAGCACGGAGAGACTAAAACAGCTTTCACGGGGTCACGCCGCAAGCCTTGGGAGAGCCGGGATTAAAGCCGGGTCTCCCAGGTCCCAGGCAAGCCCCCTGCCCGCCTTCCTCTCCTGTAGTCGGCCTGTGCCAAGCTCCTCGGCTCTCACTGAGGGGGGCCCAGGACAGTTTGGAGAGGGAAGTGCTGTGCAAAAATGGCCTTAGCCCCATATTGAGCCTCACCCTCACCCCCGGGAGGCTGTTATCCTCCTTGTACAGGTCAGGGCACGACCGGAAATGTCCTAAAGGGGGATATGTCGTCACCCAAGCCCCCTCCTCTCCTGGAGCGGGGCGGCAGAGGAGGAGGTGGGGGAGGCCACGGGAGGAGATTGCAGGCTGGTGTTCTGGGAAGCAGGGCAGAGGTGGGAGGGCTACACCAGGCTCAGCGCCCACCCAGTCTCTCTCTGCCTCTGGGGCACAAACCGGAGCACCAGGCCCCGTGCTGAAAGGGACAAGGGTCATGGGGGGAGGGGTCGTAGCCCCAGAAAACATTTTGTCCAGTTGAGCCAGGGATGCGGCCTTTCAGTAGAGCTGCTGCTGCCTCATGCCGGGCTGCTTCCCCATCAGCCCAGGCTCCGCTCTGCCCCATGCCACCTGGCGCCACTCACTGCCTCCCCATTGGCTAGCCTTTTGGGAGCTGAGAGCCAATCAGGTTCTGAACAGCTTCCCCCCTCCACCCCCCGCTCCTCAGTGGTGAGCAAGGGTAGGGCACACCTCTGCCAATGAAGAAGCAGTAACTAGAGCCGGGTGGTATGGGGCAGAGCCCCTGGCCTACATGAGTGGTGGTTAGGCCAGCAAGTGGCATTTCAACCCGTCCTGGGATGTGGCTCCATCCCATGCTTCTTCCCTATCTTCAAGGACTGGCCCTGGGTGAGAGAGACCGGTTGAGACTTTCCCCTTCCACTGGAGAGGTCAAGACAGGCCAGGACTATGGCCAAGAATGGATTCTCCTTGTTGCACCCCAGTCAGGCACAAGGACAGCAAATGACTTACCCCAGGTCACACAAGAAGTCTGTGGCAGACCAAGGAATTCTTAGATTCATCGATTCCAAGGCCAGAAGAGACCATCTCGTCTGACCTTCTTGATAGCCCTGGGCAGAGAACTACCCCCAAAATAATCCCTAGAGCAGATCTTTTAGAAATTGAACCTGCCTCTCCCAGATGACACTTTCCCCACTGGCCTTCAATAACGTTTACCTCTTTACCATCAGTGTTTAAACCATTGAATCCTCCAGAAGCCCTAAACGTTTTCTCTCTGTCCTCCCTCAGCCCGAAAATGATTGTGTTTTGACCAGCGGTAATGTGGGATATTCCAGAGACTGCCTGCTGCCCAACAGAAACCCTGCTTCCTCAGACGAGCTGCGTTCCTCCACAGAACTGCTTCCAAATCACTCTAATCCCTCCAGCTGTGGCTTTTATCTCTAAGAGCGGACGGTTAGATTAGCCAAACCAGGATTATTCAGAGCATATGGAGAAAAAGCTGTATGTAAGTTACGGAAAACAAGCAGCCATTTTTTTCTGCCTTTTTTTGTCTCATCTTTCCTTTTATTGTTTTGATCAACCTCACATGATAGTGATTGTGACAGTCAGGGCTCAGCCAGGAGCGAGAAGGAACTTTACACGGCGGAGTTTAATTTTCACATAGATATTACCGATCTGAGCATTAATGTTCCATCTACAACAGTCTAGGAGGGAGGCCGTGGCAGAAGGAACAGCTTTTAATTCTCACTACCCCTCTGTAATGCATTTCTAAAAATAACTAGGGCTTCAGCTAGGTACACAAAGACTCACGGGTACAATTATCTTGGAATGGCTGCGAATGTTTTTGCTTCATCAGTTGGGAGTTTCCAAATGTCAGGGCCCTATCTGTTTTTCTTTCCTGTTTCCCTGCTAGGGTTATCAATTGCAGAAAGGCAAAGACATCTAGCTACAAAGGAAAATCAGCTTGGAAATATCTTGATCCAGCCTCATAGCTTTCTTTTATAGCAGTATTTTAAATTGAATACAGAACTACATTTTCACATCAACAAGACTATCATGTTGAAGATGTGATATTGACCTAACAAGTCTTGCACTTTGATGAAAAGAGTTCTCTATTGCACTACACTCATTTTTATTTCTACTGTTACATAAGGTTGTTGGGTCGGTGGGGGGTTTTTTAAACACATTTTACCAGTCTCTACAATTTAGGACATTTTTGTTTCTGTCACTGAGCTCAGAGGTTCGACAGTGCAGATATTGTTTTGGTGAAGCCGCACCACTTTAAAAAAGGCGAGGTGTGGAATTTCACTAACCGTGCACAGATTGTATTGAATCTCTTCCTGCTGGGTTTGCCAAAGCTTTTCAGTTTGTGACAGTTTGCTTTAAAAAAAACGTGACACATTTCTGCATGACATGGTTGACCACGAACCCAATCGCGCTCGTCAGAAAGTTACCGCCATGAACGAATACCTGAGCTTCTGCTTTTCCAAACGTAGCTCTAAAGTCACATTCCTCTAAGTCTGAAAACAACTAACTTATATTCTCACATTACATGGGTCCTTTCACAGCCAGACTGCAGCGTTCATAAGAGACGTTATCATTAACTGATTCCACTGATTAGAGCTTTAGGTATTGTAGTAAATATCACTAACTGTCATTTTGTTGTCTTCTGTATGATATGCCCAAGTTGGCTGGTTTTGATTCTCAGAGTACCTAGCATGTATTCTGTCTGAAAGTGGATCTAAACCACTAAGACTATTCAAAGCCACAGGAGCTCATGTGTAGGTCCTTAACTATAAAAAATTAGGAGCAGACTGACATATAAGCCATATGTTGTATCTGTGCCTAAAAGATTGCAAATAAACAGAGGACTTGGCTAGTTCAGAGGAAGATTATCAGCTTACTGTACAGAGAAGTTTGCAATACAATAAAGAAAATAAGTATAATTATACTTAATTTTAAATACTTGACATAGTGATATTTTCCCACAAAAGAAATAGTGTACAATCCATACATATGTATATAATATGAGCCGACAGATATATTTTTATGCTACTCCAGCAGAGAAAAACATATCTTCCCAAGGTATTCAAGTTAAGTCCTTTGGAACGAGAAAAATAGACTATACAAAGGATCCGAAATTATGGCCACCTATTGTCAGAAACCTAACATAAAAGAACATCCTTCCTATGTGATCAGCCTTGGTTTCACGTTAACTTTACATCCTTTTTATTTCAATAAATGGTTTTGGCTCTTAACACTTCTGGGATTCCCTTCTTTGATGTCTGCTCTTGTTATTTATTATAAACAACCACAGTGAAGTTCAACTTTCACTTCTCCTCCTTTATGCCTTAGGGCCCTGATCCTGTAGCCACACCATTCCATACATGTGATGAGGGGTTGATTTTTTTTCCCTTTAAACATTACCAGTGTAATTTTATTATTGGCTTCAATGGGAGCAGGGGAAATACCTGTCCATGGGTGAAGACTTGGGAAGCAATTTGTGCATTGGATTTGACTTGAAACGTCAGGTCCCTGTCGTACTGGACACTGTACAAACACATAGTGAGACAATGCGTGCCTCATAGGACTTCCACAGGCTAACTTGATATGAGGTGGGAGAGGACTGGAGAAATGAATCTAGGTCATAGAGCAGGTCAGTGGGACAGTTGGAAATAGAATCCAGATCTTCTGGTTCCCAGGCTGACACCCTACCTAGGGGCAATTAATTGCTGGAGCACATGGGGGTCTGCAGACATCCGATTACTAGAGCTGATCAAGAAGTTTTCTCCCAAAACAATTACTCTTGTTTTGCTCTCAATAACTTGTGTTTGGCCAAAGCAATATCCTCCAAAAGTGTCCGGTCTTGAAGACAGCAAGAGATGGCTTCCCTTGGTAGCTTGTTCCAATGGTTAATCATCTGTAGTTTGAAAACACATGCCTTTTCTCTAACTTAAATTTGTGAGGCTTTGATTTCCACCCCATTGGGGCTGACGGCAAGTTACCTTAGCCTGTTATTACAGAATAATTCGGGGGGGGAGCTGGTAGTGAACTGGCTTTGACCAGCCGGGCTGGCTTGCAGCCGCTCAACTGGATCAACAAGTAAAGAGATGAGGGAAGCCGGAGAGTGTTGAGTGTGGGAATAGAGAGCAGTAGTGTTTCCTGCCAGAGCCTGCTTGTGGGTGAATATGCCCCCCTTTAGAAGGAGATGATGATAAAAGCAGCTATGAGAATTGCTTTAGACCAGTGGTTCTCAGCTCTGGTCCACCGCTTGTTCAGGGAAAGCCCCTGGCGTGCGGGGCCTGTTTGTTTACCTGCCACCTGTGCAGGTTTGGCTCACTGGCTGTGTTTCACCGCTCCAGGCCAATGGGGGCTGCAGGAAGCAGTGCAAGCTGAGAGATGTGCTCTCCACCGCTTCCTGCAGTTTCCCTCACACTTCAGTCCAAACACACTGGTTTAGATTGAACAAATTTATTAACTACGAAAGATAGATTTTAGGTGATTATAAATAATGAGGTATAAAAATACAAATTGGCTATAAAAAATAAAAGGTAAAAACACAACTAAAACCTAACTTTAAAAGCTGAAAGAATTCAAAGCAAAGCACCACATGCTCTAGCAAACTTACAGGCTAGATTCCTCCAGCCCAGAACCCTCCCTCAGTTCACTGTTGCTTTCCTTGTCTTTTTGGGTGTTCGAGGTGCTGTGAGTAGAGAGAAAGGGAGGAGCACTCTGGATCTTCCGTTCCCCTTTCTTATATTTTTTTTAAATCAACTCCAGCTGAGATTCAGGAAACAGAAAGTTTGTTTTGACAGGAACCTCAACCTGTGCCTTTGTCAAAAATGTGGATTTTCTTCCCCCGACGTACTCTTTCCTGCCAAAGAATGTCCACCTAACCAGTTGATAGTCCATTGGATCTTGTTGACACATAGCTGAGGTGTCAATTTGCCTTTTGTCTTTGAGAAACTGGTCCGTGGGCATTCCACAGAATTGCAACATGTCTCAATAACACCATATAACCAAACAGACTGTCAGTGGGGGTATCGCAGTAATTCCTGGAGAGGCAGTGGGCCTCTGCACAGAGACTTCTGGCCTCTGTTGGTCTTGCCAGGATGCATGTGACAGATGAATAAGCTTCATGGTGGAAGGGGAACAAACCCAGTTACTCTGGAGGTGATTCCATGAAGTTTCCACTCAAGAAGCTTTCTATCCACCATGGTTATCCATGCAGGGATAAGTTGTGCTGATTATCATCAATATGGCAGCTAGGAAAAGCGATGCCTTTCTCAGCCAACAACAAATGTCAATCCTGTAAAAAATTGTAATTCATACTTTTTATGTACCCTGTTGCAAAACTAGGCAAATATCTAGCTGAGTTGATGTACCCCCAGAAGACCTCTGCTTACTGCCAGGTTTTAAGAAATATATTGGGTCTCTCTTTTTTAAAAAAGAATGCAACCGATATCATTTTGTTTAAAATGAAAGCAATTCTGAATATATAAAAACAACAACAACAACAATGTGCAATTACTCAGAATCTGTGCATGCAATTTATGTTTTCCTCCTTTGGGCACCAGCTAAAAGCACTTTGCTTATTTCATTCAGCAGCAGAGTCTGTTGTGTACTGAACATTCACTCAAATGGTAATCCACGAGAAGCAACTGCCGAGTAACATGATCTATTCCTCAAGGACAGTAACTATTAGATGTGGCATGTGGTTGCTTTAAAACATTTTAAAAGAGTCAACAATTGATTTGAAACCCACACGGTTTGCCGACGGTGGAGTCTTTTCTAGAGGTGGGTGGAAAATGGAAGTTCTGTGTTGTAAAGGATTTTGAAATTTGGTTTAGTTCCAAATTGAAATACAAAATTAAATTCTCCGTGAAGGAAAATTTCTAAGGAAAAAAATTGCTTTAGGTCAATCCAAACGTTTTGTTTCAACAAAATTGAAACATTTCATTTTAACTTCAACTTTTAAAAAATTTGTGTGTTCTCTGTGTATAAAATTGTTTTCAAAATGAAAAAATCAACATTTTCTGAAAATAGAACGTTTTTCATGTTTCTTCCAAAACAAAATTCTGCTATACAAAGGACATCGGCAGCAGCCCACTGTCCTGCCTGGATCTAACTCAGACGAAATTCCTAGCTACACTTTTGTTATGCAATGCATGCTACTCTGCATACAAAATGAGGCCCTCTCTTCCCCAAGGCATCATGGGAGTTTTAGTCTGCCAGGCTGGATCACAGCACTCAAGATCTTCACAAATGAATGAGCAGCTAAGTTCAGAGGCCTCTGTAATGGGAGTCTACGTTGGGTTAACCTGGAGTTTGTTAACCATGGTTCTCTTACAGGAGAGCTTTTCAAGAGCTCATCTACTCCAGCCCAGGTAAACCTAGACCATCCCTGACAGGAGTTTGTCCAACTTGTTCTTAAAAAGCTCTTATGATGGCCATTCCACAACCTCCCTTGGAAGCCTATTCCAGAGCTCAACTTTACTTATAGTTAGGATCTTTTTCCTAATGCCTACCCTAAATTTCCCTTGCTGCAGATTAAGCCCATTACTTCTTGATCTTGACCTACCTTCAGTGGACAGGAAGAACAACTGATCACAATATTCTTTATCACAGCCCTTAACATATTTGAAGACCGTTACCATGTCCTCCCTTAGACGTTTTTTCTCAAGACTAAGCATGCCCAGTATTTAATCTTTCCTCAAGGTGAGGTTTTCTAAACCTTTCATCATTTTTGTTGCTCTCCTCTGGACTCCTCTCCCTACTTTACCAACATCTTTCCTTTAGGGGGGGTGCCAGAATTGGCCGCACCAGTACAGGGTAGAGTGGGACAGCTACCTCCCGTGTGGTACGTACACCACTCCTGTTAATACACCCTTGAATGAGCTTAGCCATTTTGATACCCACATCGCATTGTTCCAGGCAGGGTGAGTAGAAATTTCTGACCTCCCTTCTCCAGCCTGTTGAGTATTTTGCACACTTTAATCATGTTTCCTTTTATTTGTCTCCTCTCTAAGGTAACAATTCCAGACTTCATATGAGAGGTTTTCCCCTGGCACTAATTCTAATTGTCTATCACTAAACCACCCCCAGGTTTCCTATAGACATTACCTCTGCAATACCTTAACCTGACACATCACAGAACTAACCTGGCCAGTATCTCAGTGAACAAAAGCTAAAATCTGCTTTTTTTCCCCACTTTGAGGTCTACTGAATAAAAGCCGTCATCTTTACAGAAGCCTGTTGTAGCCAAACTGCTCCACCACTCCCCTCCCCTTCCCAGGAAGGACTCTCCAAAGAGGCTGCAGCTTACAGAATTCATTCTCCAGCTGTGGACTCATGATGATCAGCTGCCACTCTTTATCCCAGTAGCAGTTAAGAAGTGCCAGCTGAACCTAGAAACTAGGATCTGGTGAATTCTTGCTTTTGCTAGCTGTGATAAGAAGGAAATTGCCCTTTATCATCTGGGTCAGGGGTCTCCAAACTTTTTGAAACGAGGGGCCATATTAGATTTTTGAAGGGGCTTCGTGGACCGCTGCCACGGCCCTCTCCCCCACTCCTCTGGCCTCTGCCGCGACTCCCCCCGCTTTGCTTCTCCGGCCTCTGCCTTTCCTCCTCCAGCCATGCCACAGGGGCACTCACTCCGTTGCTCCACCAGCCACGCCGCTGCCGCGATTCCCCACCCCCACACCTTTGCTCCTCCAGCCGCGCCGCGGGGGCACTCATCCCTCCACACATGGGGCCGCCGGCAGCAGCTCGAACAGGACGGGCAGTGGCGGCTTCTCCACATGCCTGCTCGGCTGGGGCCCAGGGGGCCGGACAAATCGATGCTGCGGTCCAGATCTGGCCCCCGGGCCGTAGTTTGGAGACCCCTGATCTGGGTCATTGAAGAGCTTCCACAAACATACTCGGACAGAAGGACAGCGTCTCAGCTGGTGTCTATCAGCCTCACTCCATTGAGGTCTGAAGCTGGGCACTTTCCACTGAGTGTGAATTATTACTACCCCCAGAGAAGCAGTTTTGTGACTGCTGTCTCTTTCGCTGCCCAGTTTGCAGAGGGACATGCTGATCATCAGAACCTTTTATTGTTTTACATTTTTTTTCTTAAGCTGGTAGCACAACAATATCCCCCGATGTCGTAATAATCCTGTATTCAGGAAGCATGCGAGAGAGGTGTCACGACAGTGCAGATATAAAGGGAAGAGTATTGGTGAAAAGATTTCCCCTTGGGGGGAATAGGAAGGACGGCTCAGGCTGCCTTGGAAAGATGATGCCTGGAAACAACAGAGAAAAAAATCAGCCAGATGTCTCGTTTGGGGCAGATTTTCTCCCAAGAATTGATAGATAAAGCAGTTACAAGGGAAAGGATAGGGAAACGTGCTCCTTATTTTTGCTGCCAACCACAATCCAGGGGTCACACTGGAGGGGGAAGTAGGGAGTACTCTTCCATACTCCACCCAGAAAATACACCCATGGGGATTGTTAAAAGTGACACAGCTCAGAGGAGCTTGTGCAGTTTTCTGGACTCCTTGAATGAGGTAAAAGACAAGCAGTGTTCTTCCTCAAACGCCACCCATTTGTGGCACTCAAATGGGACATTGCTCACAGCAAATTATGTGAATCCAGGACTCTCCCTCTTCTTTTGCACATGAGCGTTGGACTAGTTGTCCGTGCGGAGGTTTAAATCGGCATTACTGGCAACTGAGTTAACCCCTCATTGAGATGAATGAAGGCCACTGGGGACTTCACTGTTATTGATTTTAAATGCCAGCTACTCTCAGGCAAAGAACCAATGAGAAACTAGCTGAGACAGTTTACTTTGGTGCAGGTGCATAAGAAGGAAAGACTATGGACAGCGTGTAAGGGGACACCTGGAAGCACTGGACATGTGCTCACGGGGTGAGATCCCTGTAGTGCAGAGGGCCCACACAGGGTTAAAGTTACCTCCTGAATGCAAACACCAATGGAGCTGGCACATCTGCAGCAAGGCAGGATGCCCCAAAGAGAGATGGACAGTGGACCTGCCTCCTGCACCTCCACCCAACCTGGCAGTCCTGGGAGAGCGCTAGGGGCAGCTCATGCTTCCCCATTGTAAATAGTGTAGCAGTCACTTCTCCTGCCCAGTGTACCCAGAGGCATTCAGGCTGCCTTCGTCCTTGCAGGCAGGAAGGAGCAGTACCCTGCCTGGGGCTCAAGTGAAGACAACAGAGCTAGGAGAATTTGCACCAGTGAAGGAGCTTCCTCCAGCCACCACCACTGGGGGATGAGCCGTCTTCCCATATTCATCCTGCTGCCCCTGTGTACCCCTTTGGCATGTGATGCATTCCCCACTGAGCGAGGGTGCTGGCTGAAAGGCCAGGCAGAGTGGGAAATGGGGCGATGCTGACTAAGGACCAATTGTGAGATGCTCTTGCTGTGGGAGCTCCCCACTGGGGAAGCAGCAGAACTTGATGATACTCTTACAAGGAAGGCAGGATAGTTCTGGCTTGGGATTCAAGAGACGTGGATTCGGGTCCTGGCTCTGACCTGTTTCCTTTCCCAGTCTATGTCTGTTTAATTAGACTATAAACTGCTCGGGGTCTTAGCTATTGAAGGCAGCTAGCTTTAGCTAACCCAATGGAGATATTCTGGAGCTAAGAACGTGTCCTTAACTCACCCGGCCGTGCTTGAGGTACTGCAGCGAAAAGGGGCTGTCTGAGAGCAGAGCCGGATTAATTCTCCTGTGGGCCTGGGGCTATTAGACTTTGTGGGGCCCCTGCATACACATCTGTTTGCTGGGAGGGAGTTTGGTGCAGGAGGGGGCTGGGGCCGGGGATTGGGGTGTAGGAGGGGGTGCAGGGTCTGGGAGGGAGTTTGGTGCAGGAGGGGGCTGGGGCCGGGGATTGGGGTGTAGGAGGGGGTGCAGGGTCTGGGAGGGAGTTTGGTGCAGGAGGGGGACTCTGACCTGGGGCAGGGGGTTGGGGTGCAGGAGCGGGTGTGAGGTGCAGGCTCTGGTTAGGAGGCACTTACCGCAGATGGCTCCCGGCCAGTGGCACAGCAGGTCTCAGGCTACCTGCCTCCCATAGCCCCATGCTGCTCCCGGAAGCAGCTGGCTGTTAACAGATCTCTGCAGCCCCTGGAGGGGGCAGTGGGTTTCCGTGCGCTGCTCACGCCTGCAGGTGCCGCCCTCATAGCTGCCATTGGCCAGTTCCCAGCCAATGGGAGCTGCAGAGACGGTGCTGAGGGGTGGGTGCAGTGCACAGAGCCACCTTCCCACCCCCAGCCAGGGTCTGCAGAGATGTGCCAGCCACTTCCGGGAGCGGCCCAGGCCCACGGCGTGCAGGCACTCTGCCTGAGTGCCCCTTTAAGCAGCCTGGAGATCACCACCCGTGAGTTATTTTTGCAGGACCCCCTTTGAGCCGGGGCCCTAGGCTGCAGCCCCTAAATCCCCGGCCTTAATCCAGCCCTGTCTGTGAGGGACCTTTCAGCTGCTATGCAAAGTCTAATCCCTGTGGGGATGGGCAGAACAGAATCAGTGGACTGTGTCTGGCGCTCTTAGCCAGGGATTGGCTTAATGGCCATTCCTAACTCCAATACCCATAACCTCGAACTCTCGTCTGCTGTGGTTCTGGTTATTTAATGGATTGCGCACCTCACTCCTTTGGCACAGTGGGGTCTGTTCTCTGGAGGGGAGGGGAGCTGAAAGCATTCACAGCTCTCCCCGTTTCGAAATCTTCCTCCCCAGCCCCAGTCAGAAGCGAGGAGAGAAAAGAAAGGTTGAGTCTCAATCTCTTTGAGCTGCAGCAAGGATGGAGGGAGAGTCTTTGCGGCTGGGCTGGAAGCGTTCACATCCCCTGCAGGGCGAGACTGGCACTGCTGTGCAGTGAAGCGGCAGGCCGGTCCCCAGACAGCCGCTCTGGCAGCAAGGAGCAGATGTCTCCAAGAGCCCTGAGCAAGGCAGTGAAGGTCAGGGTAAATATTGTGTAAAAACTCAGCCTGATGTTTGCCGACAACACCAGAGCACCTCATACATAATAGAGAAGGGTTCTGAGTCACAGGCCATGAAGCAGAACGGAGCTTTATCATTCAGACATTAAATAAAAATGAACAAAGGCCTGGAAATGTGATGCGAGTCTCCCCAACCTGCGCCCCTCACGCCCTCCTAGGTAGCTTCTCAATAAAGTCAGAGCTGCTAGCCGTGCCAGGCCGTGCACCCCACCAATGCTTCCAGCTGGGGTGGGAAGCCCATCCTCTGCTACAGATTTTAAACCTCTCTTCATTCTACAGCCCAGAACAGCTGCTTGGCTGCTTTAGTTTCTGCCAGGCCTTAAGAGCATCGGCAATAGAAGATACTTTTCTTCTCAGGAGATTCTCAGTCGGAATCAAGACATGGAAGCATTTCACACTTCTCCGGTAGGAGGTGTCAGCCACAAATTTTATAATCATGCTATTCACTCTGTTATCTAAGTCATGAATGAAAATATTAAATAGTACTGGCCATGTGACAGATCCAGTCTCTCACGTGACAGTGAACCATTCGTAACTACTCTTTGATTATGGTCTTTCAAGCAGTTTTGCACCCACCTGATAGTAATTTCAGCTAGTCCAAATTTTGCTTGTTTCTTCAAGAGAATGTCATGTCATGTCTGCTTGTTTGCTCAGGAGAATGACAAAAGCCTTATTAAAATCAAAATATATCATGTCTACTGCTTCTCCCCATCCACGAGGCCAGTAACCCTGTCAAAGAAGGAAATTAAAATGGTTTGGTGCAATTTGTCCTTGAAAAATCAGGTTGGTTGTTAGTTTATCAACCTACCTCTAGGTACTTACAAAATGATTGTTTAATAATTTATGCCAATATCTTTCCAGGTATTGAAATTAGTCTGGTCTGCAGTTCCCTGGGTCCTCTTTGTTTTCCTTTTTAAAGAGACTATGTTTGCCCTTCTCCAGACTTCTAGGACCTCACCTGTCCTCCAGAACTTCTCAAAGATAATCACTAATGGTTCTGGGATTGCTTCAGCTGGTTCCTTAAGTACCCACAGATAAATTATATCAGGTCCCGTTGACTTGAACACATTTAAGCTATCTAAATATTATTTAACCTGTACTGTCCCTATTTTGGCTTGCATTTCTTTTGTTGGTATTAACTGTAAGTATCTGGAATCAGAGAGGTAGCCGTGTTAGTCTGGAACTGCAGAAGTGACAGAGTCCTGTGGCACCTTAAAGACTAACTAAAATATTAAAGCATAAGCTTTCGTGGGCTAATACTCACTTCGTTGGATGCAAGCAGTGGAAGTGACTTATTAGCCCACGAAAGCTTATGCTTCAATATTTTAGTTAGTCTTTAAGGTGCCACAGGACTGGGCACATACTGGCTTACTTTCACCTCTGGTCTGAAGTTAAGCAAGTGCGCAAGTGGTTTGCTGAATCCGGGTGTAAATGGGGCGATCTAGGCCACACTTCCATCTTGCTCCATGAGCCATTCCATTAAAATCAATGGGGTTACTTCTGCAGGAAGCTACTCCTGATTGTGAGCAAGGGCTTGTCTATACAGCACAGCAAGGTAGGATGTGTAAATCCACACTCCACTAACCACCGTGCACTAACTGGCCATGTGGAACCTGCTGTCACTCGCTAACCGTTCTGTAGTGCGCTCGCATCTACCCCTCTGTCAAAGTCAGGTAGGACAACGCACGCTGTGGAAAATGGAGAGCTGTAGACTTGCACTCTGGCTTGCCACGCGCCAATTTGATATAGACAAGTCCCAAGAGTGCAGAATCTGGTCCTAAAACCAGGCCGAGCAATGATGACACTGCATTTTTCTCCCCTCCACCTGAGAACCTGATCTGCTTTGCTCATTTTTTTACTTAGCCCTGTGCTGGTTCCCCAGTCAGTGTGAAAGGAGCAGGCTTGCTGTGTCATTGGTACTACTGTACGTTGAAACGCTGTCTTACCGCTGCCCTTGGTAAGTGTGTTTGACAGGTCTAAAAGCTGTTGAACCCACATTCCGTCAAGGCCAGTGAAACAAGCACTATAAAATGTCAGAGTCAATTCCAGTGTCTACCTGTTTAATGCAGCGTGGCTCCATAAGTGGAGATACTGCATGGCTTTTAGGGATTCCTGTGATATATTGTGCATCAGAAAACATTAGTACGATCCCCTTCAGGCTGGATTAGTTAGACTGCGCTTAGTTCAGTGTGAATTTTAAGACAGAAAATATCAGACTGCCCCTATATAAATCCTTGATATGCCCACGTCTTGAATACTGCGTGCAGATGTGGTTGTCCCATCTCAAAAAAGATAGACTGGAATTGGAAAAAGGGCAAAAAAAGTGACTGTGGGTATGGAGCGATTAATAAAACTGGGACTTTTCAGCTTGGAAAAGAGACGATTAAGGGGGGATATGTTTGAGGTCTATTAAAATCAAGACTGGGGTAAAGAAAGTAAATAAGGAAGTGTTATTTCCTCTTTTTCATAACAAAAGAACTAGGGGTCACCAAATGAAATTAATAGGCAGCAGGTGTGAAACAAACAAAAGTAAGTATTTCTTCACATAACACAGTCAACCTGTAGAACTCTCTGGAGAATGGAGAGCTGTAGACTTGCACATGTCCTTATATAGACAAGCCCCAAGAGTGCAGAATGTGGTCCTAAAACCAGGCCGAGCAATGATGACACTGCATTTTTCTCCCCTCCACCTGAAAACCTGATCTGCAGTGCTCTTTTTTTTAACTTAGCCCTGTGCTGGCTCCCCAGTCAGTGTGAAAGAAGAAGGCTTGCTGTGTCATTGGTACTACTCTACTGTCTCTGCCAGAGGATGTTGTGACTATAGACTATAACAGGGTTCAAAAAAGAACTAGATAAATTCACGGAGGATAGGTCCATCAATGGCTATTGGGCAGGAATGGCGTCCCTTAGTCTCTGTTTGCCAAAAGCTGGGAATGGGCGACGGGGGTGGTCACTTGATGATCACCTGTTCTGTTCATTCCTTCTGAAACACCTGGCACTGGCTGCTGTCGGAAGACAGGATACTGAGCTAGATGGACCTTTTGGTTTGACCCAGTATGGCTGGTCTTACGTTCTTATGAACTGGGCTCCCAGTGAAAGGAAGTCATGGTTACCATGTTATGAAGATATGCAGGAGTGCAAGGTGGGGGCCTGGTTACCTCAGAGCTCTGTACGCAGGGATCCTCCATGCCTAGGCCATGCAGAAGGGGTGGGGTTGTAGCCCTCTGTGGTGCCATTTTCCCCTGTCTCCCCTGTTGCTGAGACCCCAAGGAGGGCTCTCCACAGAGTCCAGGGTCTGTATGTGGAGAGGCGGTGGGAAGGGGGGCTGGGGTTCACCACAGCGATGCGCCTCATCCCAGGGCACTGGGACCCAGTTCCAATGGGAATACAGCCCCTGACCGTGCTAAAGTTTGGGCTGAGTGTCTCTGAGCTGAGGCCATTTCCCTTGAGATCTGGAGTGGGGCTGGGAGCCCTCAAACTGGTGCAGATCACTGGGCCTCCACGAGGATGGTCATGCATAGCCGATTTTAAGCCAGAGACCTCCCGGCTTCTCCCAAAAGGGAGACAAAATCTCCTGCCTCCTGAAGGAGGGATTTGTAGGACCTTCCTGGACTTTCTTGTTTCTTGGTGCAACCCCCAGCTCTCCATTCAGGGGGCTTTTCCAAAGAAGGGGATGATCTGTGCAGCTGGTATGAGATGGAGGGGCTGAGCGGGGGACCGAAGGGGGAGGGCGCTGCTATTGGAGTCCACAGTAACCCAGCTCACTGGGGATAACCTGGCCCTAATTGGGGGAGCAGAAACAGCTGCTGACTCATGAGCCGGGGACCGTATAAAAGCCTCAGGGAAGGAAGCCAAAGGGGAGCAGGAAGAAAGGGAAAAGGCAGGCGGCAGACCCAGGAAGGTAGTCCCGCCTCCTGCTGATGGTGAAGGGCCCACTGAACATGGTGAAAGGGTGGTGGGAAGAAGTCTGTAAATAAACTGCACCTGTGGTTACTAACCCCAGGGTCTCAGAGTGACTGTGGACCTAGCAGAGGTTGGAGCCAAAGGGGGCCCTGCTCTGCTACGTGTGGGGGATTGTCTGGGATCTTGTGCCAGAGGAAGTGTTTGGCAGCCCCAGAGATGGAGGAGACCCTGCAACGGTTGGCCAAGCAGCAGGAGGAGGTGCAGAAGTCAATGCAGCGTTCCCTCCGCTGGTGGGCTTGCTGAGACAGGCCTCGCTCCCCGGGCAGGCAGAACGGCAGAAGAGCCTGCAGGATTTCATTGGGGAGCAGGTCAGCATCCAACCGCAGCTCCTGCAGCAAGTGGTGAGTGCCACAGGAGGGGATGGCTTTTGGGCGCTGGGCTTAAGACTATGTAAAATGGCCCCGACAGATGACCCTGGTGCCTTCCTAAGCACATTTGAGCGGGTAACTGCAGGGGCTGGATGGTACAGGGCAACCTGGACCCTGCAACTGGCTCCCTACCTAGCTGGCGAAGCCTAAGCAGCCTACATGGCCCTAAGTGAAGAGTGGGCTGGGAATTATGAAGTGATAACAGCAGCCATCTTACCTCAGGGGGCTGTCTGGGGAGAAATACCAGCAGAGGTTCTTGTTGAGGGGAGGGGGGCTTTGGCCCCAGGCATTCCCCCAAATGTTTATGGGCTGGCGCACCCACTGGCTGAGGCCAGATGCCCTGACAATGGTGGGGATCATGGACATGCTCATCCTAGAGCAGTTTTTACAAGGCCTCCTCAAGAACATAATTGTGGGTGAGGAGGCACCAACAAAATAAGCTCAAGGCAGCTATAAAGCTTCCAGAGAGTACGCAGAGGCGGACTTCCCCAGGAAGGAGACATGGCCAAGTAAGGAAGTGGAGACTGGAGGAGGCCCAGAGAACCCCTGCCCGGGAAGGGGGAACTTCCTGCACGTGGACTGTGGGTGGGCAGAGTTTTGTGGCTGGGCAAGTTCTGGAGGACCGGGGAAGGGGCGAAAGCTGCCCACCATTCCTGTAATGGTGAGGAGGAAACCCCAGCAAGGCCTAGTGGATTTGGCCTCTGTCTGCTCTCTGGTACAAAGGAAGCTGCTGAGGTTGCACTGGTGGGTTCCTGGTGTGAAGATGGACATGAAAGTGTCCTTGGGGATCGGAGGCAATACCCTATGGCCCAGGGGACCCTCAATGTTCGGGGCAGGTTTAAGTGTCAATGAGTCGGGTACAGGGCCTGCCTTATCCGATGGTGGGAGACAGACTGGGATACCTTTGCAGGAGGGAAGGTGGGCGGAGGGAGAAAGCCCAGGATAAAAAAGAGGAGATCCCCTGAGGGCGGAGAGAGAGGCCCCTAAGCAGAAAACCATTAGACAGCAAGCCCAAGAAGGGAGAGGGAAGTTGTGTGAGATGTCCACCCCAGGATCCTCAACTGGAGATCAAGGCCCAGAGGAAGAGACCCAGACCCCGTTGGATGAGCGTGAAGGACAGGAAGCCCTGAGTGTCTGGAAAAGGACCAGGACCAATCTTCAGCCCCTGATGGAAAGGAAGTGGGGGAAATACAGGGGAACAGCCAGGGGGCTGTGAATGGTGCAAGGATCTGTGGGTTGCTGTGGGGCTGTCCACCCTCACACAATGTAGTTTCTGTGGGTGAGAGGATGAAGGAACCCCACATGGCAAGCCCTGGGATTGTCTGAAATGGAAGAAAAGACTCCTCTGTAGAGCCCCCCATGAGGGGTAGAGGAAGAAGAGGATACAGAGGGGGAAACTTGGTAGTTGGAGAAGTGGGGGAGGTGTGTGACAGGGTGCTGGGTAAAGGGATGCTGATTCAGCCCTCTGTCACACCAGCTCCTGTTTAGGGGATAGATTAGAGCTGGCTGGGGATAACCTGGCCCTAACTGGGGAGGCAGAGACAGCTGTGGCCTAATTAGCCCAGGGCTGTATAAAAGCTCAGGGGCAGAAAGCCAGGAGAAGGGAGTAGAAAGAAAGGGAAGAGGCAGGGAAGTAGCTTGTCCCTCCCTGCCTGCAGATGATGAAGGGCCCACTGAACATGGTGAAAGGGTGGTGGGAAGAAGCCTGTAAATAAACTGCACGTGTGGTTACTAACCCCAGGGTCTCAGAGTGACTGTGGACCTAGCAGAGGCGAGAGCCAGAGGGCGCTCTGCTGTGCTCTGCTGCAGCGTCACTCATCAGGTGAACATACAGCTCAGGTGAGCTGTTATGACGCCGAGCCTGACCACCAGTAATCCACGTGCAGACTTGAGAGAGACCGGACAAGCTATACACTGAGTTTATATAGCATACACTGGAAACTGAGTCTCTGTCTCTCTAGAGGTGATCTGGGCAGCAATTGGCCTGCCAAAATGCTTACCCACAGTTGTGGCCTATTCCCTGAAACATGAAAACCTTTCGCATGGTAGCTGGGTTAGTACCTTCTACACCTATTGTGTTCTTCATTTTGAATGCATTTGCATCACTAGCAGAGTGCACTGAGCTGTGGCCCTACAGAGGGTTACAGTTAAATCCATTGTTCTGTTCAGTAATTTCTATCATCTAATTAACTGTGTTGGTTTGGGCTCCTTTTTTGTGTGTGTTTTGGTGTTTTTTTGTTTCAGGGGGGACAATGCCCTACTCTGATGAGCCTTCCCTCCTCTTGTCCAGCATCCTCCTGACTTATGAAACTCTGTCAATGGCCAATCTTTAAAGGATTTCTATATGACCGCTGTGGGCTACTATGTGTGTCGGTAATTCTACAGGGTTCCGCAAAATACAGTGAAAACTTAGGGTTAGGGTCCTCCAGAAGTTTTGCTTTGTTTAGGGTGACCCTCCAAATTTTCCAGTTGCACTTGCAAATGCAACAATGTAAAGATTAGATCGAGAGAGACAACTGCTTGACTTCCTGAGGGTCCAGTGAAAAATCCTTTCGGACAGAAAAATGCCAGGTGGTGGTTTGTCATGACTGCAAGGGGGGAAGGCTTCCATGTAGGCTATCACATGAATTCTATTTGCCTTCCACATCCAGTGGGTGCACTTCAAAAGATGTTTCTATTTGTACATGCAGTCAAAGGTTCACAGGCCCTGGGAAGGAGACGAATGTTACATAGAGCATATTGACAAAGGAAGAACTGTGGTTGCTGGGGATTAAATGCTCTTTGGCATCTACTCATCACAAATATTTTGTTTTTACACTAAAATTGGGGGAATGGCCATCTTCCGGGAAGGAGGCATAGAAAGCCCTGACAGAATTCTGGTGGGTGCGGGGAGGGGACAGCAAACAAATAGCACTGGTCTCACATGTGTCTGTAGTTTTTCTGAGCTGATCCATGTGTGACCTACGGTCTCATTCCAAGACAATGATCCCAGGCATCGTTGGGCAAGGGTGTTCACAGCATGCTGTTGGGTGAGACCCCTTTCTCTCCTAATGTAGTAGTACTCCAGCTGGGAGGACATTCAGCTGTCTAGACTCTCAGCCCCAACTCCTGTAACTGGGAAGGAGTAGGCCACAGAGGGTTCTCTATGACTTTGAAACTCAAGGCTCCCCCCTTGGTCTGATCAGAAGATCTAAACATGATGACTTTCAGGGTGTAAGACACCCTCCCGCCCCATCTTCCCAGGGTTTCCTGGGAAGGGATGACTGGGAGTCAGCCGGCCTGTGGTAGGGAATGTTGGTGGGAGATGGGATGCCAAGTCAATCTTTCTTTCCTTTCTGTTTTGTTCTAATAAACTGAGGGGATTCCGTGGTGTGTGTGTAGAGGGGGTTGGAGAGTCCTAATTTGCCCCACTCATTTGTACTTAAAGCTGGTTGAAAATTATATGTGGGGTCATTTTCTCTCTGAAAGATTTTTTGAGTAAATGGCAATTTTTTCATGGGGAAACATGTTTTTTATTTCAACATTTTTCAGGATTTTATCCAAAAAACCTTCCAAATTTTTTTACATGTAGCATGTTATGTGAATGCTCTGATATTCCAGTTAAATTCCTGAAGGTTAAGGGCCGCAAATATGGCCACGCCAGTGCGGTTGCAGCATGTCAGTGTGGACATGCTGGAGCGCTATCCCTGGAGCTGTATCTGAAGGCAGGTATAACCAAAAGTGCTATAAAAGTGTGAGTGTAACCATGGCTTAAGGAAAACCTTGCATCGGCAGGGAGGGGCTGGGTGAGCTAATAGGTCTTTGCCATCTCTAGCGCCTCTCCTTATAGTTCATCATAGGATTCGTGCATTATATGCCCCAGGCTCCTAACTTCCATTGATTTAATGGAATTCCTAAATACTTTGAGGATCTGCACCCAGACCTTGCACTAACTCCTCTCGTTCACAGCTCCTGTGTCCTATTGGAAATGAAGGTGACTTTGCAGCCAGAAGTTTTCTGCTTCAAAACTCGCCGTTCGCTTTCTATTCCATGTCTGCAGGGCCATTTTTTGCTTCAATTTTGCCTCTTTATTTAGATGGACATTAAAAAAAAAACTTATGCTAAAAAGAAAGTGTGAAATCTACATACAGAAGTCAAGAAAAGCAGGTGGGTGAATGATGGGGCATTTGTGGAACTGTTGGGTATTTCAGGAATTTCCTTTACTGTTTGTTGGAATATGATTGACTTGACCAAAGCAGTTCTTTTGCACCAGAGGGAGTCAATAGCAACAAAGCCAAATAACTCAAGATCACTATCAGATGACTAAATAGCCTGAGTAAAACCTTCAGGGCAAAGACCTTGCACCAGATGCTTCCAGTATAAGTTCGGACTAACTCCTTTGACTTCTGGTTTTTCCACAGGTGTAACTGAGAACAAAATATGACCCCTTGTTTCACTCTGTATTTTACAACACAGGATATTCATGCCTCAGTCCTTCCCCACCCCACCCCCAGATCTAGCAATGCTTTAAATCCAAGTCGCGCCAGATTAAATCTTTGCAGCAGCAGGGAGCTCTCTGCGAACCTCATCGGTTTGTGCTGACAAGCTCCAATACTCCTGTCCAGCTACACAACTGCTAAAACGAAGCCCCAAACCCGCCTGAGCTTATCTGAAATCTCACAGGACTGCTGGGGGATTCTGACTCAGGCTAGCAATTATTCAGGCAGGAAGAAAGGTCAGGGGGTCCCAAGTGACCTTAAAGATGTCCCGGTTCATCTATAAGCATGCCTCTGGGAGCCAGCCTAATTGATTCTGTCTGCAGCGTTCTAAGAGCAGAGAAAGCAAGCTGTCCACTGTATTAGCAGCTAAGCACTAGCCCTCTTCCTCTCCATCTCTCCTCTCCCAGTTTCCGCTGGATTTCTCTATAGTCCGATGGGTTGTCAGGGCTGGATCACACAGCCCTATTTGCTGCTTAGCTTTCTATTCTTTTTAAAATGAAAAAATAACCCGCAGTCCTTTCTTGGGGCGGGGGGAGGGTATTGGTGTAATGCATATTTTGCTTTTCCAACCACAGCGGTTGAGCAAGAGAAATGTTTTGATATGTTGAAAGTGACTCCGGGGGCTAGGAATACCTCTATATTCAGTGTATTGTTGAGATTTCAAGGGAAGCCTTATATGTTGTGACATTTTAAAGTACCCCCTGGCCATACATTCATGTAGAAGTCTTTTTTTATTCAAAATATGTTATGGAGAACAAATTTGTTTGCTTGAGTTGGGATGTGGATCAGTTAACCAATGCAGATGGCACAGAGTCAATTTACAGTCGCAAAAACACTACAGGGCAGGAACAACTTGTTTCCCTGCAGCTCTCTTCCTTTTATTTAGGGCTAAAATAAGTCACTGGGATGATTGTTATCTTCATAATTCCTAATCAATGCAGCTAACTGCACGTCCAGATGTGCTAGAGGGCAATTCTTACAGTATTGTTCCCCTGTGTCTTTCTTGAAAACACAAATGTACCAAAACACTGTGGAGGGGAAAGAGCACACACGGGTGACCTGCAAAGGGAAAAGGAAAGGTGAGACTGTTGCAAAAACTGCTTATTTCCTTTGGAGTTCAGTCCAATATACCTCAAAGGACAGGCATAACTCAGTAGACTTCTGGAAAAACAAGATTTATTTCAAGCAATAAGGAGTCAGCGGGGTTATCACCCAAACATCTGGCCCACCTCAATACATGTGTGAGGATATTTTATACCCCTGTGTTGATAAGAGAGGGGGACTTTCAATCCACTTACACAGGTGAGAACACTTAATGGATATTACATCCATTGTTGGTATTAATCTATTTCATTTACCTGTCTGGTAAGCAGGAGGTTCAAAACACTTAGGGGTACTCAGACACTATGATGCCTGCACAGCTGTGACAGGGTGAATGCAAGTTTAAAATGCATGTTAAACTAGGGGTCAATAGTACATATACAGAGAGTGAGATTATAAGTCTAAGGTTATTTTAAAATCATACTACAACATTCTAAGTTACATTTTCCTAACAATCATTTTCTTAACAAATCCTTCCTCTTTAAAGATGATTTCTTCTATATTCTGTCAAGGAGCAGAGCTAGCTTAGCTCTCCTGGGTGGGGTTTGTTGACATAACAATGGAAGACAATTGATAACACAACAAAAACACAATCCTATAACTAATACTAGTAATACAAAATAGATTCCTCCCTTTATGAGAGTTTTTATCCAGTCATCAACATTAGGCAACCATGACCAAAAATCAAAACCTTGAGTTTGTTTTATCCCATGCACTAGTTCCTTTAAGTTGTATAAATCCTTTTCAATGGAAGTTTTCTTATCAGTAATATTAAAACAACAAAGGCCAGTAAACTCAGAACAGCTGTGTCCCTGTCTGAGAAGCAGATAGTCAATAGCAAGACGATTTTGTAACGTTCCCTGCCTGACTTCTCCCATTTCCTGGTTAAGATGGGCCAAGATAGAGGAAGTTAGGTTCAAAGCCTTGGCTACTGTGCAGGCTAGGTGGACTATAGCATGGTAATTATGCATTGCCATTCCAGGCACGCCAATGAGAGAGAAAATGAGGGCGTCTGCTTCTCCTTCTGAGAATAGTGTAATGTCTGACTTACAGGAGGGGTCCAATGGTATGTTTCCCCGTCTATATCTTTTGGTGTTATGTTGGGGAACAGGGACAATAAGGGGTGCCACTCTCCCTACTGTGCAGGGCCCTCAGGAATAATATTATGCATTATACATCACCTTCAGCCAGTCAGAAAGCGCCGAAAAGTGATTGTATTTGCCTGAACGAAAATGGAAGGTTCTTTGTACAGCTGACTTCTCCCTGAATTGTCATTTCTCTTTATAGTGACTGGCTGACCCTTGTTTAAACTTACATTTTTTAAACCCACTTCCCCTATGTGGAGGTGAGACACAACTAGGGACAAGTTAGCCTTTTATAGACGGTGAAAAACATCTCCATTCAAAGAGAACATAGAAGCTTCTTAAGAGAGCTGTACACAGCTGGTATATCCAGAAATTATACCAATTTAATATCTCTCACTATGTCTATGATAAAGCAGCAGTCATGGGGATCTAAATTTATTCATGAAATGTAAACAGTAATACAAACAGCCTTTTCCTTGTTCGCACAGGGAAACTGGCTAACATTTAATAAGCTGCAGCATTTAATGAGTGATGGCAGTGCAAACTCCATTTATCTAAAATAAACATTGGGCAAATGGCTGCCAGAGGCAATTACAAACTTGTTTTTTTCTTTCTTACTAATTCTGGCAGAAGACTGGTTGTTCTGGTTGTCTGAAATTTCTACAATGAATTCCTAACATGAGGTGATGTTGACGAGGGAGAATAAACGACTCTTTGTTCAGGGGGAAACAGCTGCTGACCAGCCCTTAAGCACACCGCTCCCTGTTATCAAAAGGTAGTCTGGCCTAATTCATGCCACCCTTTATGTTTCACTTTATGCACCATTGTTTTTTAGTGCAAATGGAACAAGAAAAGGGAGATGGACTCTCTTACTGTAACAAAATATTGCTAGAGCATCATATATGCATATATTTGCACACATGTGTAGACATATCTGTATTATATTTTGAACAAAAGTGATTTATAAAATGAATGTCTGTCTATCTCTCTATAAGCATAGATGTGTATATATATCTAACCCAGGGGTTGGCAACCTTTCAGAAGTGTTGTGCTGAATCTTCATTTATTCACTCTAATTTAAGGCTTCGCGTCCCAGTCTGGAAGGGGCAGGGCTGAGGGGGTCAGCCCGCCCCCTCTTTGAGGTTTCCAATGCAGGCTCCTGCCAGCCAGGGTCTCAGCCCGCTGCCAGCCTGGGTGAAGGAAACCCAGGCTAGCAGTGGGAGCTAAGTGCAGCAGGCGGGAACCCCGGCTGGCAAGGGGCCAGCAGGGGCAACCCCAGAGTGGGGATGGCCTAAGCAGCTCAACCCACTTCTTTGGGGTTTCCCCCGCAGGCTCCTGCCAGCCAGGGTCTCAGCCAGCTGCCAGCCTGGGTTCCCTACACCCAGACTAGCAGCTAGTGCTGATTGGGGTAGGCAGCGGGACCGCGGCTGGAAAGGGGCCAGCAGGGGAAACCCCAGAGTGGCGGTGGGCTGAGCCCCCACGTGCCAGAAGAAATCGGCTCGCGTGCCACCTTTTGCACACATGCCGTAGGTTGCCGACCCCTGATCTAACCCTTCTGCCAGGTTGTGGTAGCAGCAGGAAAGAGGGCCTGGTTCAGATATCTAGGGGTTCTGCTTAAAATTTAGAACACAATGACTCAAGTCCCCACCCAGAAAACCTAAATACCTTCCCTGAGTTCTTTAACAGGCAGTGCATCTCCTCTTGCCAGCACTGGTTCTGTTTTAAAAAGTACATTTTTATTGAGGGGAGGGGATTGGGAATGTTAATTTGGGAAAACACAGCCAATGTTAGTTTGGGAGAACACAGCAGCAATCAACCAACAATGTCCATGTGGAGTTCTTCTTCTTGTGCTGCTGGTGGGATGGTGTCTGTGTATCAGTACACTGTTCTGTGTTGTCTTGAAAGCATTCTTTGAGTTGACTCAAAGACGTACTGTCTTGAATACGTAACCATGAGGTAGACAGTGCTGAGTCTGGTGTGCCATCACACCATTTGTATGCTTGAAGATGAGACCCCCTGGAACTGCCCAACATACCAGGAGAGAATGTCAGAGAAGTGGGAGCCTGCTGGGAGCCTGGAGTTTCACTTTGGTCTCTTGCATCACTGATTACTTTGCACTAGTGATCACATTATCAGGTCAAGGCTACAATGAGTCATGAGTCAGTAACACCAAACGCATCGCCTCTGGCACACTACACTGGCCTTGCTACCCTGTCCTTTCGTTCAACTCAACTTAGCAAGCCAAATGTGGCTTTACCACGTCCTCTCTTCCATAGGGCAGACAATGTAAATGCAGCAGAAGGGAAGAGTGGTGATATGATTATGGGACCAGGCTTTGTGGGAACTGGATGAATTGTGTTTGTGTCTGTTCATGATTTGGAAGAGGACAGCAAGTTGGGGAAGACTGATAATCCAAGGTTCTGCTTAATAAAAACTAGGAAGGCATGTGAGAAACTCCAGATGAACTCAGACTATTAAAGGATCCACCTGTAGCTTGGCAGGCACAACTGAACTGAAATAATTGCAAGGTAATACAGATTGGCAAACAGGGAGTATATTACTTTCCCATTTTACAGGTGGGGAACTTGGGCACAGAGAGTTTAAGATGCAGATCCACAAGGGTATTTAGGCTTTTAATAGCTATTGATTTCAGGCGAGTTGCCCAAGATCACACACACTGTCTGTGGCAGGGCCAAGAATTGAGTCTCGGTCCACTGCCTTACTCACAAACCCATATACTAACCACTCACTAACACCCATGTACAATCCAGCCCCGTAAAAACCCATTTGAGTCCAGGAGCACCGGATAATGCTGAATGTCTGAGCATGAAATTCATCGGTTACTACAGGATGCTTTAACTTGGTCATCTTTTTCTCTGAAAAAAAAAAAATACCAACTCTTCGGATGATAGTTTGCAATCAATCACCAGTGCAGATCTTCCAGACGTAAAAAGGACCCAAGCCCTTCAAATCAAAGGACCACTGAGGGAGCATCTTGGGCTATTTTTTCTAGGGAAGGCTGTTAAACAGGACATCTGTAACAAGGATCAATCTGACTCTAAGCTTGTCTTTCCAGCCAACTCTGTGCCCCAAACGCTTTTTCCTCTTCGCTTCATCTCAGGGTCACATTACTGTACTTCTCGGAGGTGTCTGCTTGGCTTCCTCTCCCTCCTTCTGTCTCTGTCCCCCCCTCAATCTGTCTCTCCATCACATGCAACCACATCTGGTCAAACAATACCCAGTGGAGCCTTCTCCCACACAATGTTAATTTCTGGGTGGGCTTCCATGTGCCTTAGTCTTAGACGGGGGCTTGGGATTAACTTACCTTAAAGGAAGGATGGTGGGCAGGCTTGTAACATTATGTATGTCCGAGTAATGCAGAAAAGCAAGATAGTTGGGCAAAGGTGCCCATGTTAGTAAAGTGTCTGGTGCCAAGGCACATTCTAGTGAAACAAATGAACTCTATTGCCAAGACAGTAGGGGAAAATATGGGCAGGCGTGCTCATAATGGAGTGGCATTATCTGCATCTGTATTAATTTGACAGTGCCTCAGGCAGGATGGAAAGCTAGTGATTTGTTCAGTGGACGCTCATTTCTATTTATTTTTGGCCCTTTCCCATCGAAACCTCAGGGAAGGAACTCAGCAGAGACCACCGTAATGCATGTTTCTGTCACAATATTGAGACTGCGTTGCTTCCTCAGTAACTTTGTTTACCTCTCTCCAGGCTGTACGGTAATGAAGAAGCTCAGCTGGTCTGTGCTCCGAATGTAAGTGATGCTATGACAAAGGCAGGAACACAAAAGAAGCGGTGACCGAAATCTGCCTCACCCCAAGAGGTGAAAAAAATATGGGCAGCAGAATTGGCCATTATGGTTCCATTAGTCTCACTAGACACATGCTGTGTCTATTACGGAGCCTCAACACACATGCTGAATAGCCCCATTCTGCACCAGGGACCCACTGACTTCACTGGGAGTCTTCGCAGAGTACGAGACTATTCACCAAGGGTCTCTTTGGACTGCAGTGGCAGGAACAGCCCAAAGCGGGATTGAAGCCCCCTTATGCGAGGCTGTGCACGTTCGCACATACAGACACAGCCTCTCCCTGCCCTGCAGCGTAGTGTGTTTTCTAGGACATTGGTTTCCAAAGTGAGGTGCGCAAGACCACCTACTGGGGGCCGCGGCAGCCCCGGCCGGAGGAGCCCAGCGGCGTGGCAGCCAGAGGACGGTTACCATCTGTCCGTATTTACCCGGCAGCATGGTAGTAAGTTTTTTAGCCACTGAATTTAACCCCCCTCCCTTTTTTTCTAATCAGCTCTAGATATTAGACTCCTATTTATATCAATCATAAATTATATGTTTTCATAGTCTGCAACAAATTTAAGGCTATAAAAACATCAGTTCTGACCATACGGTATGGACATAAAGACAAGATTTTTTGAAGTGACTAGAGATTTTTGGGTGTGTCTAGTTTTGCCTGCCCAACTAGATACACCCTAAAGGAGTTTCATTTTCAGAGGATGCATCTCAGGACTCACAGTTATGATTTATTATCATTATTGCATTAGCACCTAGGAAGCCTAATCACAGACCATTTTGCTATGAACAGTACACAGAGGTTGTAATTTCATGTATACAGTTTATGAGGCTGAAAATGTGTCCTCATGGCTTAAAACAAGCCCAGGCAAAACTCACCAAGAACAGAGGGGCGGTTCACACCTCATCAGGGCAGGTATGGGACAAATCCAGCCCAGCCTCACAGAAACAAAGGGTACTGGCCTAGGCAGCAACAAAGGATGTTTGGACTCTCAAGTTAGTCACCCTCCTTCGTTTGGGACTATGATAAGGTAATGCTCACCTGACTGTGAAGTGGGGGGCAAAGCCAAGAGGGAAGAAAGAACATGATAAAGGGGAGAGACATTTGCCATGCTCTCTCTCTTCCACCTCCATCTACAGACACCACCATCAAGACTGAAGTGCTGATCAAAGTGTAGAGCCTGGCTGAAGGGCAACCAGCCAGCCTGTGGTGAGAAGCAGCTAAGTTTGTAAGGGCACTGAAAGTGTTACGATCAGCTTAGAATGCATTTTACTTTTATTTCATTTGACCAAATCTGACTTGTGCTTTGATTTATCACTTGAAATCTATCTTTTGTAGTTAATAGATTTGTTTGTTCTACCTGAAGCAGTGCATTTGGTTTGAAACGTGTCAGAGACTCCCGTGGGGATAACAATCCTGGTATGTATCAATTTCTTTGTTAAATTGAAGAACTCGTATAAGTTTGTCCACTGGCCATAACTGGGCAATGCATGATAGAGGTTCTCAGGGTTGTGTCTGGGACCGGAGATATTGAATAGTACCATTCAATTGCACAATCCAAGCAGCAGCTGGCCAAAAGTGCTCACTCACATAGCCGGGCGCAGCTCACGTGCCAGAGACTGTGTGTGAACAGCCTGGAAGTGGGAGTTCTCACAGCAGAACAGGGTATGGCTGGCTCCCAGAGTCGAGGACTGGAGTGACCTAGCTCCGGTCCAGAGAACACCAGGGGAATGTCACAAAATGAAAAATTGACTCCTCGGTCCCAGCAGGACAAATTCACTCTGACAGATGAATAATCCTTCCATCTGAGGGGTGTTTCCTGGGTACAGGCAGTGGCCCAAGCTGTGGGGGTGCTGGACAAGGCAGTAGCTATGGGATAACACTGCTCCACGGACTCTGCAATTTGATTCACAGCCCTACAGATCACAGAACACTGTGAGATTTTCCACAAGCTGTTTTTTTCCACAAGATGTGCTGAGTGTCTTCTGCCCTGAGACACCACTCTTCCAGGCCTCAAAGCATCAGTTCTGCTGGACTTCCAATCAAATCTCATGAGCTAGACACTCAACATATGGCTTGGCTTAGGAATCTCACCAAGGGCATTTCCTTCATGGGGAGGGCTTGCTAATTGCTCATTAGCTGGGCAGGGGCTTTCCCTGCCGAAGACATCTGCAAAGCAATCATCTACTCCCTACCATGCACCTGACCACCTCTCATATCTCCAGGCAGACGCATGAATAAAACATAGTGCCCACCAAACAGAAAAGCTGTTCCTCCCCGGCTTTCTTCATGGAAATCAATTGAAAGCATTATTACTGGATCCCTCTGGGCTAGGAGCAATCATAGTAATTATTAATAATTAATGGATACCCTGAAACGTGCATAATGCAAAAAAAAAGAATGGGTCAGTGCCTAACCACTAGTCATTAGGTGCAGGACCGGGCCAGCCAGGTGGATTTTCACTTCCCATTGTCACATAGCGAGGAGATGGGGGCCAGTGAGCAGAAGGCCAGCTGTGGCTCTAGAGTGCGTCCCAGTGTGTGAGGGAGTAACGGGAGCACATGCAGCCGTTGCTGTGTTACTTCTCCTTACAGGGCAGAGTGACAGAGTCAAAGTGTGTAAGGAAGATGGTGTCCCGCACTGAGAAGCCGAGGGCTATGAGTGAGGGGCATTAGCCCTGGCTGCCGGGCAAAGCCATTGGAGAGGGAAAACAGTGCAAGGATAGAGTCTGGCATTAGACTCCAGCCAAGATATCTTGGATCCCAATAGAGACCCCAAGTCTAGACCTCACTGAGTTCAGTTTTCTCTTGGGCTTAGTGAACCAGCTGGCAGAGGAGCACTGTCCTATCGGAGCAGTGTTGGATGCAAGGGCAGGAACGCGGTTATGTGCATGTCTGTGTTCTCAGCTTTAAGCAAATCATGCAATGAAGAGGGGGGTGCCTGTAGGAGACCCGTGTGATGCGTAGCACACAGTCTCTTGGTTCATTAGCGTCTACTCTGGTCTCTTTAAAAAGAGACATTGGATGATACGTGCAAGGGGGACTGGGAGAGAGGGGCAGGGAGAAACTGATCAACATTTTCCAAAGTGACTCATGATTTTGGGTGGCTCTGTTTTTGGTGCCAAACTTGAATGACTTTAAAGGGGCCTGATTTTCTGAGGAGGGGGCTGAGTGCTTCTCGGAAAGTCCCGGCCCTTTTAAGAATTGGGTAGCCAAAAACAGAACCACCCAAACCTATGAAGTCACTTTCAAAAATCTCAACCATTGTCCCATATTCGGGGAAATGTTGTACTGCTTAATTCAGTTACATCAGTGGTTCTTGACTAGAATAGGGCTGAGTGCTTGACATATGCATGAAAGACAAAGAGGGTGAGGGAATATTTTTTTATTGGCCCAACTTCTGTTGGCAAAAGAGACAAGCTTTCAAGCTACACAGCACTTTTCTTCAGATCTCAGAAAAATACTCCCAGTGTCAAGGGTGGAACAGATTCTTTAGCATAAGTAGTTAACACCTATTCTAAGAGACCATTCAAGGTGAAGTGGCCTGTTAAAACCTCTACAGTCATAGGACAAAAATTAGAGAAGGTTAGTAGGTTACAGATTGTTGTAATAAACCTTAAATCCAGTGTCTTTATTAAGACTGTGATTTTTTAGAGTCTATCAAAATTATGAATTTAAACTCCCAGGTTTGTCTTTTGAAAGTTGCGCAGGTTTCCTTTAAGAACAAGTTCTGAGAGGTCACACATGGAGTGATCACTTTGTCTTTTATCGTTTTTCTGGGTGAGTTCGTTCAAGAGCGTAGTGATTCTCTGGTTTCACCCACATAGTTGTTGGTGGGGCATTTAGTGCATTGGGTGAGGTATGCAGCATGTTGTGATAGACCTGTTTAGGGCCAAAGGACCTTGAAAGGTGTGTTGTGGGGGGGTATTGCTCATCACAGCAGTGGAGCTATGTCTGCAGATATTGCAGCTCTTGTTCTGGCAGGGTCTGGTGCCACTTTGAGTTGGTGGGTCCTGGTTTGCTGGAGCTTGCTTTTGATGTTGAGGTGGGGTGGGGTTATTTGAAGACCAGAAGGGGTGGGGGGTTGGGAAAGATTTCTTTCAGGATGTGATTCCCATAGAGCATGTTTAATGAGACCCCCATATGGGTTCCAGTATGGGGTGATAGGTGACAACTAGGAGTGTGCAGCTGAAGGTAGTTTGGATTTCAGTTGCCCTTTTCATGATGTGATCTATTTCTCTGGTGGAGTGTCTTTGTCTGATGAAGGCAGATTTAAGTGTGTTAAGGTGTAGGTCCTGGCCCTTCTCCTCAGACCATATTCTGTGGTATTTGAGTGCCTGGCTGTAGATAACAGATTTCTTGGTGTGTTTGAGGTGATAACTGGGTCTGTGAAGGTAGGTGTGGTGATCTGTGGGTTTCTTGTATATAGTTGTTTGTAAGGTTCCATTGTTGAAGCTGATAGGAGTGTCTGGGAAATTGATGCTGTTGTGGGAGTGTTCTAGAGAGAGTTTGATGGACAGGCGGGGGTTGTGGTGGAAATCTGTGAGGGAGTTTAACCCATCTGTCCAAAAGGATGAAAATATGATCGATCTATCTCAGGTGTATCATTGGTTTTGTGGTGCTTTCCCAGAAATTCTTCCTCAAGATCATCCAAGCATATAGGGGAGACATCCTAGTATCCACAGCTGTTCCCATGCTTTGGTAAATATTTGAGGCTGGCAGCTATGCAGTTATTGTGAAGGATGTTGGTGCATAAGGAGGTGACACCCAAAGTGGTGAGGATGGTGTTCTGAGGGAGGTTATTAGTGTTGCGGAGTTTCTAGAGGAAGTCATTTGTGCCCCGGAGAAAACTGGCCTGGTGTGTGGATTGTGGATGGTTTCTATGAGTCCTGATATTGCTTCAGTAAGAGTGCCATGGAGATATATGATGGGTCTTCTTGGGTCCCTTGGGAAGCACGTAGAAGGATCCTGGGGTGGGTTACTGGGGGATGAGTTTGTAGAGTTTCTCTTGGAGATTTTCAGGGAAGGATTTGATGATATCCCTGGGTGAATTATGGTGTAGGGTCTTCTTTGAGTTTTCTGTAGTGGTTGATGTTGGAGAGTTGTTGGTTGGCCTCACTGATCACAACGGAGAACTACAAAGGGTCCCCCTTTGCTGGTTTGAGCATTTGGTGGCGGCTGGATTTCAGGGATGCTTAGCTGGCCTCTCAGTAGTGGAGTGGATGTGGTGTTTGTTAAAGGATTTCACAGTCAAGCTTTTTCCTGATGCAGTCAATGTAATGATCAAGTGTGTGGTTTCATCCACTGTGGGGTAGCCAGTCAAATGATTCTTTTTTCTTACAGTCATCAGTGAAGACATGGTCGTTGTGGGAGGTGGCGTCACTGTTGTGAAAGAATTCTTTGAGGTGGAGTTGGTGAAATAATTCTTCTAGTTCACCACATGTTAGTATGGTATCAAGTTCTGTGATGGGGCAGAGGCTCGGGCCCTCGGAGAGTACATATAATTCAAATTATGATAAATTGATGATGTTGGGGCATCATGTCATGTGTGCATGGTGAGTCCTGGTGCCATGGTTTCTCCTGGAGGAGGTGTTCTCTGGGTTGTGGAATAGCTGTAGTTGGTTCCACTCTTTGTTTTTGGGTGGGATGGCTGTCAGCAGGTTCTTTGATAGTGGTTTGGGGTTTCTTGCATGATCTCCAGGTAGGTTTCCTGATTTTTTCCTTTCAATGTATGGAATCATTTGATGGTTTCTTGTTGGAAGAAGTCCCTTCTGGCATAGGTGAGGAACAAGAGAAAGTTCCCTAGTTTCTCTAACGTCTATCTGCAGACCCCTTCAGCATATTTGTGGTTGTATGCAGTGGTCAGAGGGTGATGGATGATGAGTCCTTGGGAATGATGTTTTGTAGTAATAAATAAATAACACAACAAATGGCATTTCCTTGCGATATTGTTGTATGTAGTCTAATATTCTGACGCTGAGTTCTTCAATGATATCTAATTTTGCATGATTATTAGAATTGCTATTAATTTTAGAAAGAGCAGTCTGATTATGGAAGTGTGAAAAGGTGATGGGAAGGCTCCAGTAGAGAACACAACCCTTCCAGTCTTGATTTAAGGATGACTTTGAAGAATTGGAGCAATTAAACAACTTAGGGTGACCAGATGTCCTGATTTTATAGGGACAGTCCCAATTTTGGGATCTTTTTCTTATACTGGCTCCTTTTACCCCTTACTACCATCTTGATTTTTCACATTTGCTGTCTGGTCACCCTAAAACACCTCCATCCATCTTTCTTATGGCAGTGACCTCTGAACACCTCAAGAAGTCTAGATCCAAGAAGCTAGCACTTTTTCCTTTTGGAAAGAAGAGAATGACAATTGCAGTTCATGGTGTCTTTCTCTGATTCAATGTGACAGCAGAGTGCTTTAAATATTGCCTCTGGAAATCAATTACGGGCAAATGTCTGCTTCCATCCTTCTCCCCTCCCGCTCCAGCGACAGCTGTGAGACAGCTCTGCAGTTCACTGGCCATATTATGTTAGGTATCAGTTCTCAGTACCAGCTGAGACCAGGGGAAGTTATTCTTTGCACCAGCTTAAATAAATGAAGTCTTCCTGAAAGCCTCCATCTCTGCCCATTCTCTCATCAGCCCAACCTCCAGCAGGCACCAGCAGGGAGGACTCAGGGATATTGAAAAAAAAAGCTCATCTCCTCCACAAACATCTCAATTTTCACCCTTGGTGAAATTAGAAGATACACTTACAAATATAGAACAGAAAAGTCATAAAAATGCAAAACGGGTCAGACCCTTCACTGCTGATCTATGGCAGTTCAAGCATTTGCACCACCCGATATACCAGATGTTATATGCATCTGTCCATAGAACAAGGTCTGTGTCAATATGAAGAAATCTGCAATGATGCACTCTCGTAGTCAACAACCTAACATAGCAACTGCTACTTGAAGGATATGCAAAACTTCTAGGACAAATTAACATCAATCCCCCAACCCCACTCCCTGGCAGGAACTCGAGGGCCAGATTAAAATGTCTCAAGGGCCGGATGTGGCCCCTGGGCCATAGTTTGTCCACCCCTGAACTAGAACCAAGATGTCCTGACTCTCAGTCCAGCAAGCACCCTTTTGACTGGGCAGGAGGGACTGAGGCTGGACCTGGTCTCATAGTTCCAGAGCAGCTGGTTGCCAGGTAGCATGAGAACAATCTAATTCTGATGTCTTGGGTTTGGCTGGATGGGGGAAGAGAAGGGATAGAGCGAGGTCCGCAAGCAGAGTGACTGCAGCACTAGGGTAACACTGGTAGCTAATTAGCCAGCTGCAGGGCAGGAATGACTAAGACTTTAATCCTTTCTGAGCTCAGGCAGGGGGAAATGTACAAAAGCTTGTCTGTTCCTTAGGATGGTCTGCAGCTAGCAGCTGTCTTTTGGCACACTCGGGCAGGGCGCTGCATGGATTTCTTTGAGCACAATAAGAAGGGGAAGAGGGTTTTTTTTTTTTTCTTTTTCTGTTTCAAGGATGCCAGTTTTTGTGTAATACAGTGCACTGCCGGATAGAGTGTTAGCCTGACAGGCTTGGGTCGGCACATTTTATTCGGACTGTAGAAGATGAGACTAGAGGAGCCCAACGGGGAGGAGAGAAAAAAGAAGAAAAGAGTGTGTCTGGCTTAGCAGGAAAGCTTTGGTTTTTGTCTATAGAAGCAGAACCCAATAGATTTTTAACTCCAAGATCCCCCGCCCCTCCCCGCACCCACCCGCAAGGCCTCATGGTAAATCAAAGCTGGAGATCTAAGCTCCGTGCCATGTAGGCCCTGTCATGAATCCATTGTACAAGACTTCCTTACGACATCACACACACAGCGGCAAGTTCGTACGCACAGAAAGCCATCGCTGGTTGAGTTAGAGCGCGGGGTCCCCCTTTCCAGTACAAGACTGAACTCGGGCAGAGCACGGTAAACCAAACAGAGTCTAGAACTGTGCACAGAGCACCGTAAACCCTAGCAAGTTAAATTGCATATGAAAATACCCATTTCCCTACGCAAATCAAAGAGCTGCAACGTGCAACTCAGTGCAAGGTGAGGCTTAGATTTGAGAGTTGAAAACTGATGCTGGAGCTATATTTACACTTGGGGTGTGATTCCCACTTGCCATAGGTATATTATCATTCGCTTGCTGGCTTGATGAGAGCTAAAAATAGTAGTGTTGAATACCACCCAGAGTACATAGCCATGGAGGCCGGGGGTGGGGAACAGGGAGGGTTGTACTCAAGGCAGTTAGTCTGTGCTATTGCAGCTACGCACCCATTTTTTGCACGCTAGCTTGATGAGAGCTGGTGGAGGATGTCTGACAAACTGGGAATCGCACCCCAGCTCCAAGTGTACATGTAGCCTGGAGTGAAATTCTGGCTTCATCAAGGTCACTGGCAAAACTCCCATTGACTCCAGTGGGGTGAGGATTTCACCTCCTCCCCCGGCCCCCCCCCCCGAACTTGATATGGGGAAAAATTCTGCTGAATTTCAGTGGGAGGCTTAGCAATAAAGGGAGCTAAAGTGAACTCAGACTTAGCAGATGTATCTGTGTATGTGGACTGAACAGGTGCTGAAAAAGAGCTGGGGGGCTCTTTTTACCTGCATACCCTAGGACACTCACATTTACCCTGTTCCTAGGGCTCAAGGTGTAACCGTCTACAGACTTATGGACCTTCTACCAGTGAAAGAGCCTTACACGGTAATATCCTTAACCTCTGTTTATTAACTGTTACCAAACCAGAATGAACATGCTAAGCATACAATGGCTCACCACTCCCAATAAAGGCAGGTGAACTTTTCCTGGTGGCCAGTCAGGATCAGGTCGTCTGGAGACTCCAGCATCTGCAAGATATAGTTGACAGGGTATTGAGGTCTGGCAGCTCTGATTTTGGGCTGTCTCCTGGAGTTGGTTCCCAAAGAACTTCCTTTGGACCCCAGTTGATACAGTAAAACCTGAGTCCTGCTTAGCTGTTCCGAACCAATTATGTTACTGAAGTACTGCAAAATCATTCCTAGACCAATCCTAACATATTGGGAAACAATTCTTTATCCAATCATACCCCACCACCTTACTTGATTTAAACCCTACAGAATTAGTTATGTAACAGACAGAAACAATCAAAGAATCAGACAGAAACCATACAGCTGAACAAGAGAGAAGTAGGGACCACAAAGACATAGAGATCTCACAATCATAGCTGGTGATAGGTGATTCCTTCAAACATCTGTTTCTTTATCTGGTGATGATGGCTGCTATTAGGACAGAATTGCCAACTTAACAGCCTGCTAGTACATTGTTTTAGTGTCATTTAGATGGAATGTGCCTTCCTGGCTCATCCTAGAATATCAGGGTTGGAAGGGACCTCAAGAGATCATCTAGTCCAACCCCCTGCTCAAAGCAGGGCCTAATCTCATTTTTGCCCCATATACCTAAATGGCCCCCGCAAGGATTGAAGTCACAACCCTCAGTTTAGCAGGCCAATGCTCAAACCACTGAGCTATCCCTGTGCTAGCTGCTTTTCAAACATGGCTGCAGAGGAAGGCTTCAGCCCTTGCATGTTTGCTAACTGGCATGTTAGTGCAAGGAGCAGCCTTCGTTCAGTCCTTGTACTCTTGTCCAGTGAACACCCTAAATCTGGCGACCTAGCTGGGGAGTGGGGCTGGCACGAGGCCTGTCACTGTGTCCACACTGAAGAGGATCTCTGGGCTTGGAGACCTCATGGACTAGCATCTCTCATGGCCGCCCTCCATTTCTCCTGAGGCTGGTGACCCACCCTACCAGGGAGGGTTTCTACTCCTGCTTCATAACAAAGCTTCCGTAGAACATGGGTTTGGTGCACCAGATCACTACAGATCCCCCACCTGCTCAAATACTCCCAGTACTCAGCCCACCCGCTGCAGAGTCGCCATGCCCTTTCCTTTAGTAGGTGCGTACCGAGTTCAGACTGGTGTTGGGCCACATTCACAGCTGGCATAAGAGGACCTATGCCAATTTGCAGCAGCTGTAGATCCAGCCTAGTGCTTTCATGACATGCACAGAGGCAATTAAAATGGAGGGAATTCATTATAGTTGGCGTTTCTACGACGACACTCTAAGGAATTCAACTGCCTGAAAGGGGGTTCCAAAGAGGATGGATCTAGACTGTTCTCAGTGGTAGCAGATGACAGAACAAGGAGTAAGGGTCTCAAGTTGCAGTGGGGGAGGTTTAAGTTGGATATTAGGAAAAACTTTTTCACTAGGAAGGTGGTGAAGCACTGGAATGGGTCACCTGGGGAAGTGGTGGAGTCTCCATCTGTACAGGTTTTTAAGGCCCTGCTTGACAAAGCCCTGGGTGGGATGATTTAGTTGGGGTTGGTCCTGCTTTGAGCAGGGGATTGGATTAGGTACCTCCTAAGGTCCCTTCCAACCCTGACATTCTGCAATTCTATGATTCAAAGCTTGGTGCTCTGAGGGTCAACAGACCTGGCGCAGAGGAGGGACGGAAGTTCCAGTATGTGGGGCCAGCCAGCAGCCCCTTCCTAGCTCTACCTGATTAGCTCACGCACCTTGACTGCCCTGGTGGTATCACACCACCAGAGCAGTGATTTTCATGAGCGCCAGGACCCAGCTAGGGCTTTATAGCTACACCAACACCTTGAATTGCACCCAGCAATGAAATGGAAGCCACTGGTAATCCCAGAGCTCAGTGCAAGGCCCGTGCTTCAGGAACACAGGTGGCTGCATTCTCCTGAGGTCCTGAAGTGTATCCTTGTGTACAGCGCATTGCATTAATCCCATCTGGAGCAGGAAGGGGTCAATAAATCACAAACTCCAGAGCAGCACTTCTAGAAGCGGGGGAAGGAACAAACTCCTGTACAAAACTGTCTGAGAAATGTACTGCAGCTGTGGCTGAAATGGCCTCTGAGATTCTAGCTTATATTTCATGTCTGTACTTGTTAACCTGAACATTTACCTAGGAGTGTTTCCCTTGCTTTTCACACCTTACTATTCTGGGACTCAAAGGCAAGACATAGATTATTTATTAATGATGTATAACAAATTATCTTCATACTTCTCTATCATCTTCCATCCACAGCACTCAAGGCATTTCGTAGTGGTAGTATTCTTGTGTAGGCTTGTAGAATTAAATTTTTTAAATAATTGACATACTCTATCAATGTTTATTTTTAAGCATTCATTTTTCTATTATCAATTTAAATTTTTACAGCTGCATGAAAATATGTGGCGCGGGGTGGGGAGATCAGACAATTATTTATTGACAGTAACTGAGATTCAAAAATTCCATGCTTTATAAACCATTAAAACACAAATTGTCAACATCAAATGTCAAATGATACAAAATAAATCAGATCTGTTTTTATTATTCATTTTCTGGTCTATTTGAAATAAGCCTAATTCAAAACCTAAAAACTGGATTTTGACGCTAAGTTCCCAAGCTGCACTTTTTGTAACTTGGTGACCTGTACATTTCAATTAATAGTGATGGAAATATTTCTTTCGTCAGTTTGCACGCGTATAGTGAAATTGACCTTTACTGACAAATCTCATCCTTTCAAGCTTACTGTTATGTTAGCACCTTCCCCAGAGTTGTACCGCTGTTCCCCTCCTGTATGGGTTGCACAGATTTCATTATTATAGAAAGAAAAGCAAGTTTGCTATTGACAGTTGATTAGGGAATTACACCAGTGCCTGCATTCATTTTGGTGGAAGGGTGGTGACAATGAAGACAAGTCAAAAATTCACCTATTCTTGTGTGAACCAGTACCTAAAGCTGTACATATAGATTAGGTTTATATTATGCCCATTGCAATTCCAGAACAAATCTATAGCTGTCCCTTGAATTAAGACTTGGGACACACATCAAATATAAGTGTAAAGCGCTAGTGTGAATATACCATTTCTCCAAACCTGCACTGCCACCTTCTGGACAAGGGGAGCAATTTAGTTTGCTCTTATTTAGTTGGGACATTTTATAAGAAAAACGGATTAATAATAATTGCCACTTCACATGTTCATAGCCCTTTTCAAACCTTCTATCATCAGTCTCTAGACCATTGTAAAGTACTGTAGCAATTATCATGATTTTTATAATAAATCCCACAATATTTGTTGTTTTCCTTAGCATTTCTCTCTTGGAACCATATTATTATGGGAAAATCTCAGCTTTCGTTTTTTGTAGATTCCAAGGCCGGAAGGGACCACTGTGATCATCTAGTCTGACCTCCTGTACAGCACAGGCCAGAAATCTTCCCTAAAATAATTTCTGGAGCACATATTTTAGGGAAACACCTAACCATTGGTTTATAAATTGTTAGTGATGGAGAATCAACCATGACCCTTGATAAATTGTTCCAATGGTGAATTATTCTCACAATTAGACATTTACATCTTGTTTCCATTCTGAATTTGTCTAGCTTCAGCTTCCAGACACTGGATTATATTAGACCTTTATCTGCTAGATTGAAGAGCCTGTTATCAAATATTTGTTTCCCAGGTAGGTACTTATAGTTTGCAATCAAGTCACCCCTTAAGCTTTTCTTTCTTAAACTAAACAGACACAAGGAGTTCAATCTATCAATAATGGAGGCTTTCTAATCCTTTAATCATTCTTGTGGCTCTTCTCTGAATCCTCTCCAATTTATCTCCATGCTTGGAGTAGGGGGGGCAGATGCAAGATATTGGACTGCTTGGGGTTGGTAATACGGCGTAAATATTATATATCACCATCTAGATCACACAAAGAGATCAACTGTGACTCCTAAAATTAGCCACCTATATAAGTGACCTGATTTTTCAGAAGAATTGGGTACCCACAATTCTCATTGTGTTGCCCAAGGTCCCACAGCCAGTCAGCCACAAAGCTGGGGATTCGGATTTGGGTGTTCCCATTTCCCAGAGTGTGCTCACTACTGGGCCAAGCAGTTCCTCTAAAATGACATTTGGTGTACATCACATGAAGTGGGCGAAAGACTACACTTGTAAAGTATCGTATACTCTTCACTGCTTAAAATAAGTACCAGAGTGACAGTCCTGAGAGAAAGTGACGAAGAGTCTTGTAGCACCTTATAGACTAACAAATCTTAGAGATCATGAGCTTTCGTGGGCTAAGACCCACTTCATCAGATGAATATTGTGGAAATCTCCAGAGGCAGGTATAAATATGCAGGCAAGAAAGCAAGGTAAATTCAATCAAGGGGGTGAGGCCCACTTCCAGCAGCTGATCTGGAGGGGTGAACACCCAGAGAGGAGAAACTGCTCTTGTAATTGGTGAGCCATTCACAGCCTATGTTAACTCCAGAGAGAAAAGCGACCTGCACATGGAGGAAGTACAGCATAAATAGCAGCTCAGGGAAGTTCCCCACCAAAGTGCCTTAGTATGGGCTTGGAATGCCCATGGGTAGGAGTGAGACATTTGTCCAGTCTCAATGCACAGACAGGCCGTAGCCTCTCCGCTAAGCCAACCAATCAGTGCGAGGAAGTATTTCGCTTTTCCCTCATCCCCAGGTCTGGTGGTGCTTTTCATAGGAACAAGGCACCTCCTGGGCCATCGAGTCCAGCGCCTGTTGTATGATCTCATTCATAACTTTATCAAGCTCCCTCTTCCCTCCCCAGTGCCTCGCAGAGAGGGATTGAGTGGTGCTGGGTGGGTGAGGGAAAGTATCTGGGAGGCAGAAGGCTGGGGTGTCTGCTTTCAAGGGATTTGCTCACTTGGTCCAAGTGGGTCACGAGAGGGGTTCTACTGGATCTCTGACCCTTGTTTCCCAGTTGGTGGTGGTAGCCAAAGACGACGCCTTTCCGTCTGTACTTGACAAGGTGATTGAAGTTGTTTCTCTTGGATGTAAACCTTGAGGGCTTTGTGAGTGACTGGATCACTGAAATGCAGACCCAGGCCTCTCATTTTCTTGTAATATTTTTTGGGGCATCATTTCCTAACTCCTGCTTATTTCTCCTTTTGCACAGGTGCCTTGGTTGGCCAAGGAATCTTTCAAGGTATGGTTCAAATGCTTTGTGGTTCCTCTTTACCTGGCTGTCCTGTTCTGTTCATCTGTTACTTTTGAAGTTATTATCTTTGCTGCATATCCTGTTTTCACACTTTGCCTCCCAACCAGCCTGTAGTTGGGCCTCTGCTCTCTACTAAACTCTAGTGCACTCTAAAATGGTAAAATGCTGACAAAGAGTTGCCCATATCAAGAACATCCAGAGTTGTCTTAACAAGAGGAAGCAAAACTCTTGGAAGGAATATTAAACCTGGTGCTTCAACTGTAATCAGATTATCTCACATCTACTACTGTGGAGTTCTTACAGATCAGCTGATACTGGCCACTGTTGATGACAGGACACTGGGCTAGATGGACCTTGGGTATGATCCAGTCTGTCATTCCCTTTGTTCCTAATAACGTATGTTCCTTTCTCTGCATAACTTAATTTGTTGGCCATGAGTTAGTGTTTCCATGATGACAGGTGGTGGACACTCACAGGTGCCACCTTTGAAGGTATTGAAAAATTACAACAGCAGGGAGTGGAGTGCATAGGTTGATTTAGCCACAGACACAAACCAGATTGCAAGAACATTTATCCGATAGATTGAGGGTTACAAGGGAAGAGAGTGGCTTTTGGTTTGAGAAATTATCACTTGCCTCTCAATACAGTATTGAAATGACGAGGGTTTGTTGGGTGGTATTTAAAATGCAGATATTATCCATTGTGCAGCAGAATTTGTAATACCACCATTTTCAAAGCACTTAATGGTCACTTAATCCTCACAGAGAGAGGATTTCAATTTAATCTGGATTTCAGACTCAGGTTGACAGGAATTACTGTCTGTTTTTATAGAGGGGAGATGTTCCTTCCATAGTTCATGGAACTGAATGAAAAGGACATGAATGTCTCCTAACCATGCAGAGAGAAGTAAGTAATATTTTTCGTTCGTAGTGCACGTTTAAGACAGTATCAGTGACTGTCTAATGTACATATAGAATATATTGCTCACTATAGACTTGCTGTGAATTTTGTCATTGTGCATTGCAGCTGCTTCATCTGAGAAATATGAATCCCGAATCTGTCTTTATTGAGACAATATTCCTTCTTTAAAAAATGAATTTACATTTTTACATAGCTACATATATATTCCATATATTTGTTCTGTGTCAAATGGTATGTTTGACTGATAGTTTTAAATGCATGGCTAATGTAGAATTGAACAGTGTTTGTGCTACTTAAAAGCCTATGATATCACAGAAGAAATTTAAGATATCTCTTACTATAAATGATATATTTAATAATTATGCATGTTATAAATACTTTCATTTCATTGCATATAGTTTGTACTCTAATAGTCTAATAGGGGTGTGTATATAAGTTCTATGTGTATCATATGTGCTATAATAGTTATGTATGTCTATACATATATACATATTGCACAAAAACTACATTAAAAGAACATTATTTTGGTTGCAAAATCAAACAGTCATAAGCAAGAAATGCCAGGAATATGGTTTCATGTGCAACCTTAATTCAGCCCCCTTGTGCACAGGCATTACGGCACAGAAGCTAATTATATGCCCACCTGCTAATTTTTCCACAGGAGCCCTGCTTCATTTGGTGCTCAGGAAGGACCAGCTCAGGAGGTGAATCAGGGCTATGTTGTGAAGGAGACTGCTGTCTGTAGGGCATCTGCCTGATTTGTTGCAAAAGTTGGCAGGAGGGTAGCGAATTTGGCAGGAAGAAAAAGGAGGGTCTCGTAGTTAAGGCAATTGAATGCTGTTCTGGAGAACTGGATTCTGCTACATACGCTGCAGATTTCCTCTGTGATGCTGGGTGAGTCACTTCAACCAAACTTTTCACAGATGGTTACCAATGAGTTTTCCTCATTTTCTGGGTTTCTGACTTGATATGCCGGGGGCTGATTTCCAGGAGTGTTGAGCAGTCTCAGCTGCAACTGAAGCCCATGGGAGCTGTGGCTTAAACATATAAAGTGCTATATAATGCTAAGTACTCTGAAAAGTCAGGCCCTTGGTGTCTCAGATTGGCTACTCACACTTAGTAGAACCTTTTGATCTTCATTTCCACCTCAGCTCCGCAGTTATAAAATGGGGATCATACACACTCCTCTCACAGGGCTGTTGTGGAGATAAATTCATTGATGTTTGTGCAGGACTCAGATACGATGGTGATAAGCACCATAGAAAAGCCTGAAAGAAATTAATAATTCTGTAATCAAAGGATGGTTTGGCTAGTGCAGGGGTCTCAAACTCAAATGACCACGAGGGCTGCATAAGGATTAGTTCATTGGCCCAAGGGGCCGCATCACTGACACGCCCCCCTCGCGACCCCCCCCACCGCTCCCACCCCACCCCTTCCAAGAGGTCCCGCATCCTCCCCTGAGCGCACAGCTCCCCGCTCCTCTCCCCTCCCTCCTGGAAAGTGCTAAGTGCCTGGAGGTAGGCAGGGAGGAGGTGGGGGGCACAGGGAGCTTGGCGGCTGCAGGAAATTAAGTGGAGGGAGAGAAGGGGCATGGGAAGCTCGGCTGGCCACAGAAAATAACCCCGCGGGTCACGTGTTTGAGACCCCAGCCTTAGGTGAACTACTCCATCACCTAACAAATCTGAGCCTCATACTCAGCCTCAGTGTTACACATACAACAATACAAAAGTATAGTAAAAAATATTTTTCACTGTACATCGAGTCGTAGTGCTGACGCACGTTATACTCCTTGGGGACAGCAATCGCTTGCTGACAAATAAGGCATTGAATTTTATCTTTTACCTCTGCGAAAAAATATAAATTCTCCCATTTGTCTTGGAAAACTCTCTTTTCCTCCATGAATGTTTTTTTTCTTTGATGAAGTCATTTCCAAGCAGTTTTAATAAAATATATTCACTTAATAATGCATCTCACTCAAAGGACCAAACAGGAACTTAGATTTACTTCTATTAAAGCACCCTCCTGGACTGGGCTGCACTCACACTCCACTCTTGCTCCGCCTCATCCAACCCCTTCCCTACCCCCTTCAAACCCCTTCCACAAAGTTCCCACCCCAACTCTGCCCCTTCTCCTCCCCTAGTTCAACCCCTTTATCAAAGTTCTCACCCCAACTTCACCCCCTCCCCGCCCCTAGTCCAACCCCTTCCCCAAATCCCTGCCCCTTTCTCCCCCTCCTCCCCTGTGCACGAGGCTTCCGGCTCCTGGCAGAAACCTTCCTCCCTCCCAGAAACCGCTAAGCTGCCAGAGAACTGTCTGGTGGTAAGCGGAGCAGCGGGAAGCAGTGCATGGGTGAGAAGCATGTGGGAGAGTGGGGGAGCTTGGCGGGAAGGGTGGGGGTGGGGGGAGCATCGCGGGCTGCATGGAAGGGCTTGGCAGGCCGCAAGTCTGAGACCCCTGGACTAGTGTGTCCTACATAAGGCCTGGGCAATGAGGATCAAACAAAATCTCAAATAGCTGCTCATTCAGAGAGCAGTTATCTCTTCTGGGCGCTGAAGGAGGCAGGGGTCATCTGGATAAAATAGTATTTGAACCGTGTAATTAATGACACACAGAGGCCAAATTAAAGTTGTACGGGCTACCTGAATGCTAGTATCTCCTAATGTTTGAGTACTTGACTTTGTGATCGTAATAATGTTCTTTTATTTTTGCATGTGATATAAAGAACTTTATATATACGATAAGCAGACTGGCTGTTCCTTTATTAAGGCTGTCCAACACTTCCCATTATGAAACCCTATTTTAAGTTGCTTTTAACTTTGCCAGACTTTAACTGTCTGGGCTTGGATGTTCCATGTTACGTGTCTGCCTCCAGGTTGCTGGTTTTTTAAGTTTGGTCAAAATGGCTCCACAGTTTCCAAGAGTGAAGGATAACCTGGTGTTGTGCCCAGTTTGTGCCTCATCTGCAGTGCAGGATAACACTGTATCATCATCTGGGGGCACGCTTATCATTCCCCCCTCCCTACCTCATGGGATTTGCCAAACTCCAGTCTGCTTTTAAATATCTCTTCTGACTTTCCCACCAGTAAGGACCTGCGGGGCTCTCAACAGCAGGAGTCCCTCATAGCTTGGGTCTTGGGGGACCACAGTGCCACGCAGTAGGGGCCAGGACAAGGGTACACGGTCTCTGTGAAGATGGTCCTGTCCTCCAGCAGACCCAGCGATAGCTTTTGGAACAGACTCTTTCAGCTGATCCCTTTTTGGCCTATGTCATCGTCTTCGCTACTCTCTGTCGGTTCTGCTTTAATATCTATGTGCAAAGTGTTCAAGTTGTGGACACTGAGGGAACTGAAACTTTAATGGTCTGGCTTTTCTACCTCTAAAATCCCTGCTGTGTTGGGTGTCACGGTTCAGGGCAACTAGAATTGAGCCACGGCACCCCGGTTGTCACCTCCCTTGGGTGGAGACAAGCATCTCTTTCCCTTCTGGCCAGGGTATTTCCAGGTTGCACGACTCCCTGATTATATTGTGAATTCACCAGCAAAGTCACACTGGCTAAGCAGACCTGCTTTGCCTTTCCCCTCAGATGATGAACAGTGCAAATGCCCCAGTTCTAAGTTACCACACAGCAAAGCCTATTTATTCTTGTGGTATAAGCATTGTAGAGAAAACACGTTCAAACAATGAAAGAACCTACTTGCATGCTAATAAGCTTATCAGCGATTTCCCCTCCCTCTAATTGTCCCCAGCCTGGACTCTGGCAGGGAAGTACTTCAATCTATGCCACTCCCCCCGGATTCTCTTGTGGTCACAAGTTCCTAACAGCCTCAGCTCACAATTAGCACATGGCATGAAAAGTTTAGTCCCTCCTTTATACAGGGCAGGTGTTTTTGACCT